>JAKSZT010054149.1:457864-476081 GCA_026826555.1 Tolypeutes matacus | reverse complement strand
CCTTTTATTAATGTATAATGATCTTCTTCATCCATTATAACAGTTTTTTCATTTGAAATCTATTTTGTCCAGTATTAATATTGTTACTTCAGCTCTTTCTTGATTACTATTTGCATGGAATATCTTTTTCCAACCTTTCACTTTTAACGTGGTTGTGTCCTTACATATGAGGAGAGTCTCTTGAAGACAATATATAGATGGGTCATATTTTTTTAATCCATTCTATCAGTCTGTATCTTTTGATTGGGAAGTTCAAGTCATTAACATTCAAAGTTATAACTGTAAAGGCATTACTTACTTCATCCTGTGTGAACTTTGGCTTTCAGTTATCATATCATACTATACGCTATTTTTTAACCTTTCCAATATTCTTCATTTCTACACTCTTTTCCAAGTCTCTTGTCCTTGGTTTTTCCTTTCAGGCTGCAGCACTTCCCTGAGTATCTTTTGTAATTCTTATCTTTTTGTAACATATTCTATCAGTTTTTGTTTGTTTGTGAAGACTTTGAACTTCCCTTTATATTTGAAGGACAGCTTTGCTGGATACAGAATACTTGGCTGTCAGTTTTTATCTTTCAAATACTTCATATGACTTTCTTTTCTTCTCCATGGTTTCTGATGAGAGATCAGCATTTATTCTTATAGAATTTCTTTTATATGTCATACTTTGCTTACCTCTTGCTGCTTTTAAAATCTTCTCTTTATCTCTGATATTTGTTATTCTGAATAGTAAGTGTGTCTGGGTGGGTCTATTCATGTTTATTCTATTTGGAGCTTGTTGTCCTTCTTGGACATTGATATTTATGTCTTTCATAAGGGTTGGGAAAATTTCAGTCATTTTCTCAAATATTCTTTTTGCCCTTTTTCCATTTTCTTCTCCTTCTAGAATGCCAATAATGTGTATGTTTTTGTGTTTCATGGTGCCATTCAATTCCCTGGGACACTGTTTCATATTTTCCATTCTCTTCTCTTTCAATTCTCCTGTCTTTTCCAGATCAGATGTTCTGTTTTCAAAATCACTGATTCTGTCTTCAAGCAGTTCAAATCTACTCTTATGTGCCTCTAACATATTTTTAATCTCATCCATTATGTCTTTCATTCCCATAAGGACTGTTACTTTTCTTTGCAGACTTTCAAATTGTTTTTTATGCTAAACCAGTGTCTTATTATCCTTTTTCTCTTTAATCCTATTTTCTTTAAATTCTTTAAATTGATTTAGGAGAGTTGTGTGATAAACATTGATTAACTTTCATAAATCCTTAATGTCTTCAGGATATTTGGTTTGTTCCTTTGGCTGGGCCATTTCTTCCTGTTTCCTAGTTTGGCTTGTAATCTCTTGCTGATGTCTAGGCATCTGATATTTTGGTGAATTTACTCTAATGGAGAATTTCTCTCTTTTGCCTGTTGTTATTATTTTTCTTTCACAGCTTTTTGACATTTGGTTCAACTTATCCTAAGTCTTTAAAAAATTGTCCAGCTTAAGTTACTAAAAATCATGCCAGGGACTCACCAATGGGTTTCAGATTTTCTCCCAGTGGTGGGTCAAGAGAGCTCTAAAAGTAGTTTCTGTCTGTGTACTTTCTAGACTGGCCAGCAAATGGCAGTTGTTGGCACACATTTGCACAAGGGTGTATCTCTCTAGGCATTCCTTTGTTTCATCTAGCAAGAATTGAGATTCAAAGTGAGCTCCCTGGCTGAATTCACTGAAGAAAAGCCCTCAAGTCCCCCTTCCTTTCCCCTTGTAACAGCTGGCAGCAAGGAAGACATTTTCTACCCTCTCAGTCAGCTTCAATGTGCCATGGGATTTACCACTGCTGAATATCTCATAAGTGGGAGATAGAACCCTTCTCAATGGCTGGGAGTTTTAATAACTCAGTTTGTTGTTTCAGTTTCTTTGTCTGTCTGTCCCTCACACTCCTGGGTGTTGTGAAGCACTGTCATGGTCTGCTGATGCCCAAAGCAGATCTTTCTGACAGCTGTAGGCTCTTTCTCCACTGTTTATCTGAGAACACTGAGCCTTATCTGCTAATCTGATGCCATGTTCCCACAATTGCACCAAGAATTTTTAAAAGGAAATTTTATCAACATAACTGATTGAAATTGATGAGATGTAATAAAATTTGGATTCATTGTCAATGTTTAGCTATATAACTTTTCTCTATTAAAACTTTTAAAATAAATGTGTCCAGAATTTAACTCAATAATTCATTTCTTTTTAAAAGACATCACAAACATAAAGAAATAAGAAAAAAGGACATGATTGCTTTTAATCATACAAAAATTAAACAAATAAATGTGAATTAGTGAAGCTAGTTGATATATCACAGAAAGGTAGAGCTATTAGCAATTTTACTACTGTGTTATATTTATTCTCTGCAGAATAAAAGGAAGGCTTTCTAAAAAGTGTTTTCCATAATAAAATTATGTAAAATTGGAGCATGCATGGTGAATTCCATGATATAACTTTAAATATAAAACAAAATTTATTTTTGCACATTAGCTACCATGGCTAATGGCATCTTATTATTATGTAGGTTTCTAATAGCATATTCTTGTAAATAGTCTAGATTAAGTATGAACAAATAGAAGAGTTCTCAAAGAAGTGCAAATTAATTAAAGGATGTTACTGTATTTAGATACAAACCAAATAAATTCCAAATAGAAAAAAAGTAAAGATGCACATTTCCTTAAATATTCAGTGCTACTACCATTTCAAATGCTTGGAGTTCTCTCTCTTCTGAATGACTCTGATGATAGCATTTTTATCACTTCTTTGTTCCTAAGAGTATAAATGAGCAGATTCAGCATAGGAATCACCATAGTATAAAACACAGAGGCCACCTGATCCATTTCCAAGGAGTAGGGCTTCTTTGGTTTTAAATAAGTAAAAATTGGGAAGCGACTGTGGCTCAATCAGTAGGGCTCCCATTTACTATATGGGAGGCCCCGGGTTCGGTTCCCGGGGCCTCCTGGTGAGGGCAGGCCCGCCCGCACGGCGTGGTTTTTGCAGTGTCACCTAATTCACTTGCACATTAGATATATTGTTGTGTTCAGTCAACACAACAATATAATTTTTTATTTATTATTTTAGCATATTGGCTCTTTATATTCAAATAAAAATAAGTTCTGACATGAGTAAAAGTTTTCTAATTAATTTAGTGGCCAAAAGCTTACTTCCTCTCTATATAAAGAGGTAAAATGCTTTCTTGTGAATGTTGCTTTAATTAATGATACAAAAATCAATTTTCATGTAGATTTAAAAGCAGCTCATAGGAGAAAAGCTGTTTACACTAGAATTTCTGGAGAGTCATTGATGGTATAGATCAAGGAGTTACAAAATAATACATTATATATTTGGTGAAATTTTGGAAGCACAATTCTTCTCTTCATCAGAAATTCAATGATATTGAGAAAAGTTAATTAGGAGATAAAAAAGCAAGTATCAATTTATTTTACAATAGGTAACCTTGGGGTTTAGGCAAAGGGGATACTAATGGAGATGTTCTATGGCACTACCAACTCTAGAGATTCTCCTTATTTCTTGTAAAATCTCCATGAGGACATTTTTCTTCCCAGCACTGAAGTCAATTTTGTATAGTCATTAAGTTCACTTTCAAATAATATAAGAAAAATTTGAAGTAATAATAATTGATAAAATTAATAATATCATTACCTTTTTTTTGCTGAATCTTTATTGTTGGGATTCCAATATATCATCTCCAATAGCTGAATAATTTTGACAAATGATCAGGTATGAGAACAAGAAAAGAAAGATAACTTGTTTGGGCAATGTACAACAAAATTAGAACTTTGTCTCCAAAAATTATTCAATGCCATTATTTTTTTAATGCTATTCCTCCATTTAGTTCTGTTAAATTTCGTTTAACATGGCTTGATACACTATTAAGGAATTTTATAATTTTCTGGAAAATTATTCTATTTTCATTTTATACTGTCTTTCATGTCTCTACAATACAGAGATCTAGTTATTTTAATAGTACTATATTGCACAGTAGTATTTATATGCTAATATTTAGGCAAAAACCCTTACATTCTTTTACTATCCAACTATTTATTGTAGACTTCATATGGCTGGGTCTTACTTTTTAAAATAATCAATTATTGGACCTTTTAATTGGTGTGTTTACTCCATTTATTTATTTATTTTATTTTATTATTTGGTTTTTGTTTTTGTTCTTTTCTTTTCCTCTTATTTATTATTTATTTATTTGTTTGTTTGTTTATTAGATTTTAAAAGTTGCTTAGATTACATAAGTGTTACACAAAAATTACAAGGATTCCCATGTTCCCCACCTCCCACATCTCCCATAACATCCCACATAAACATCTTTCATTAATGTGGCACATCAACTGCAATGGATATACACATCCTGGAGCTTTGCCATTAAGCATGGACCATAGTTCACATTGTAGACCACACTCTTTCTCACACAGTTCTGCATGTTATATGCTGAAGTAAAATGGCCTATATCTGCCATTGTAATGTCACTCAGGATAATTCCCAAGTCCCGAAAACGCCCCTGTATTACAACTGCTTTTCCCATCCCTGCCCCGAAAGTGTCCAGTGACCACTGGCTCCACATCACTGTTGTAATTTCTTCCATTGCTTGAATTACAATATGTCTACAACAGAATACCAGTGAGTCCACTCTAGTCCATAGCTCTTCCCCCAATCCTGAGGAGTTTGGGATGGTGGTGTCCACTCCACCTCCAAGTAAGAGGGGGCTTATATCCCATGTGTATGATGGATGGGATTATCCTGCCTGCAGCTGCAGACTCTCTCCATTCCCTGGGATGGCTGTTGTCCATCATTATCTTTGCACCAGATGACTTGGGTGAGTCCACTGAGCTGTAGAGTAGGAGTTGCAGCTCCACTGAGATTCCAGGCACAGCTGGCATATGGGCAGTACAGAGGCTCCAGTCTTGGGAAGTACACCTACAAACTCCAGCATGACATATAGGTTTGCATAGAAGGAACTGATGGACCATGTGCAGGGAGGACTTATTTGAGTCCAACTCTGTCACTCACAGAAGCACAGATTCCAAAGTATAGCCCACTGATAAAACATCAATCTCTGGAGCTATCCCCCCTCACATAGGACCTGGGTGAATTCCAGAGCCCTCAGGAGCCCCTCTGTGTGGGTTGATATCCAGTTTGGTTTTCTATGAGATCCTACTGAGGTGTGCATAAACATTACCTCCAGGATTACCTCCCAGCTCTCTTTGAAGTCTCTCAGCCACATGAACTCATTTGTCTTTATCTTTCCCCCTTTTATTCAAGGTCTTTTTCCAGTTGTTTTGCCAATTGGCACTTGGTGTTAATCCCTCATTGCCAGGGAGGCTCATCCCTGGGAGTCATGTCCCATGCTAGGGGGAAGGTAATGCATTCATATGCTGAGTTTCGCTTAGAGAGAGGAAACATTTGAGCAACAAGGCAGCTCTCAGGGGGCAACCCTTAGGCACCACATAGCAGTAGGCTAATTTCAATTACAAGAGCAAAGACTCTTAAGGCTAGTCATCAATAACAAGAACCCATTAGTGGACACTCCTCCTTTGCCAGACACTTCCCGTGCACTCAAGGGACTGTTGCTGCTCCCTTGGAGAATGTGGCAGAGCTCTCCAGGCTGGGAATTCAGTATTCCCTCATTTATTGAGTGATTGTCCACCCACTGTGACAATGCCCTACTTCTTGATCATTTGGAAAATTTTATATATCTTTCATGAATATTCAGGTAAACTTCCTCCCATGAATACTCCATCCCAGACATCCCTCCATTGTAACGCTTCTGTGATCTAAACCTTCCTTGAAGATGAAGCCCATATAATAACCAAATACAATTAATGGAAAATGAAATAATAATGATAAGCTTAAATGAAAGAGGTAAAATACATGAAAACTCAGAAAAAAAATAAAAATAAAATATAAGTAAAGGATTGGGACATTCAAAAAATGGGAAAGAACAAAAAATGTTTTTTTAAATTATTTTTTTTTTCCTTTTATCATTGCATTATTGGGTGTCCAGTCTGTACTGTGGCACCTTCCCCCTCTCACTCCACAGTGTCTCAAAAATTTTCAATTAATTTTCAAAGAAGTTTTAGGTCACAGCAGAGTCACACACAGAATACTAGAGACTTTCATATACCTAACCACTTACCCCTTTCCTCAACCCATATTAAAAACTTTTTTATGTGGATGGTAGCATTGTTATAACTGTTATACAGGTAGTGAAACATAGCTACTAAACATTGTCAATGGTTTACAGTATAGTTTACAATTTAGAAGGTACAGTTTAATAATTTTTGATGATATTTACCATGTCCTCTCTCCATTACTGTAAGGTAATGAAAAACATTTCCCTGACCATTAAATACCCCATTTGAACTTATCTGTTCCTTCCTCCCCATCCCCCTGGGGCATATGACACCCCCCTTTCTTGACTTATTGGATGACAAGATTCATAGTTACATGCAACAAAAGGTCTTGACATGCTGATTATCCTCCCCTGTTAGGATCCACCCTTGCTCCTAAGAGACACCCACGTGTCTGTTTCTGGGTGAATCAGTCCTCCCAAAGATGGGGGTCCATCTCGTTCCCACTCACTGTGGGTCTCCACTCCCTAAGAAAACACATTATGACAGGATGAACACTCACACACTCCCCAGAAGCCTACCCTTCCTGAATGCCCCCCCAACCTACACCCTAAACCAGTGACACAACTTTGTCTTATTGTCATAAGAGCATTCCCACTACTGCACTTTCAACCTCATACCCACAAATCCCATGTTCACTTAGTGCCTATCCCATCTCTCCACCCCCCGTATCCTGGGTATTCTAACCCACCCTTCCTAATCTACCCATCTGTTAACCCTGCAGCACCAAACCCAGTAATACCACTACACACCTGTCCTATCGTTCAATATGCAACTATACTCTATCACTTTACCATAGATTATGTCCATATGGGTGATGGCTCACAACCTTCCCTTCACTTTCCCTCCCTTGTTAACCTTTCAGACAATGGTTCTCAGAGCCTGCTCACTTTCCTTAACTCAAATCAGTGAGGTCATATACTGTTCATCCTTCAATGCCTCCAATGCCTGGCTTGCTTCACTCAACAAAAGGTCTTCAAGATTCATCCATGTTATTCCTTCTTAGAGCTGAGTAATATTTCATTGTATGTATGTACCACATTTTGTTTATCCATTCATCTGTTGATGGGCACCAGGACTGATTCCAGCTTTTGGCAATTGTGAACAATGCCAGTATGAACATTGTGGTGAATATATCTGTTCCTGTCTTTGCTTTCAATTTTTCTGGGTATTTACACAGCAGTGGAATCTCTGGATAATCTGGAAGATCTATTGTTAGTTTTCTGAGGAACCGCCAAACTGTCCTCCACAGTGGTTGGATCATTCCACAATCCAAGCAGCAGTGGATGATGGTTCCTATTCCTCCACATACTCTCCAACACTTATAGTCTGCAGTTTTTTTAAAAAGTTGCCATTCTGATGGGTGTAAGATGGTATCTTATTGTAGTTTTGATTTCCATTTCCCTAATAGATAACAATGTCAAGAATTTTTTCATGTACTTTTTACCATTTGTATTTCTTCCTTGTAGAAGTGTCTTTTCAGGTCATGTGCTCATTTTTTAAAATGGGTTGTTTGTCTTTTTTATTTTTGAGGTGCACGATTTCTTTATATATGCAGGATATTAGGCTCCTATCAGATATATGGCTGCCAAATATTTTCTCCCATTGTGTAGGTGGCCTTTTTATTTTCTTAATAACGTCCTTTGAGGTGCAGAAGTTTTTAATTTTGAGGAGATCCCATTTATTTATTTATTTATTTATTTCTCCTCTTCCTACTCGTGCTTTGGTGTGAAGTTCATGAAACCATTTTCTATTACAAGTTCCTGTAGATGCTTCCCTATATTATCTTCCAAGGTCTTTATGGTTTTGGCTCTTATATTTCAACCTTTGATTCATCTTGAGTTGATATTTGTATAAGGTGTGAGATGGTATTCCTCTCTCATTCTTTTGGATAAGGATATCCAGTTCTCCAAGCACCACTTGTTAAAAAGGCCATTCTCTCCCAACTGAGTGGGCTTGGTGGACTTGTCAACTATCAGAAGACTGTATATGCAAGGATCTATATCAGAACTCTCAATTCAGTTCCATTGGTCAGTATGTCTATCCTTGTGCCAATACCATGAAGTTTTGAGCACTGTATCTTTGTAGTATGTTTTAAAGTCTGGTAATGTGATACCTCCAACTTCATTTTTCTTTTTCAATATGTCTTTGGCAATTTGGGGCCTCTTACTTTTCCAAATATATTTTGTGGTTAGTTTTTCCAGTTCCTTAAAAAATAAAGTGTTGATTTATATTGGGATTGCATTAAATCTGTATATTAGTTTGGGTAGGATAGACATCTTGATGATGTTTAGTCTTCCTATCCATGAACAGGGAGTATTCTTCTATTTATTTAAGGCCTCTTTCATTTCCTTTAACAGTGTTGTGTAGTTTTCTGTATATAAGTCCTGTACATCTTTAGTTAAATTTATTCCTAGGTATTTGATTCTTTTAGTTACTCTTGTAAATTGTATTTTTTTCTTGATTTCCTCCTCAAATTGCTCATTATTGGTGTACAGAAATGCTATGGATATTTGAACATCGATCTAATTGCCTGTGACATTACTGAACTCGTTTATAAGTTCTAGAAGCTTTGTTGTAGATTTCTCAGTGCTTTCTACATTTAGGATCTTGTCATCTGCAAATAATGAATTTTTTACTTCTTTTCCAATTTGGATGCCTTTTATAGCTTTTTCTTGTGTCAGTGCTCAAGCAAGTAGTTCTAAGACAATGTTAAATAGGAGTGGTGATAGTGGGCATTCTTGTCTTGTTCTCAAACTCAGAGAGAAGGCTTTTAGGATTTCTCCATTGGAGATGATGTTAGCTTTGGGTTTGTCATATATACTCTTTATCATATTCAGAAAGTTTCCTTCTGTTACTATCTTTTGCAGTGTTTTTATCAGGAAAGATTTCTGTTTTTTTGTCAAATGCTTTTTGTGCATCTATAGCAATGAACATGTTATTTTTTCCTTTCAATCTGTTTATGTGGTGTATTACATTGTTTGATTTTCTTATATGGAACCATCCTTGCATAGCTGGGATGAAACCTACTTGGTCATGATGTATAATGCTTTTGATATGTTGGTGAATGCGATTGGCAAGTATTTTGTTAAGGATTTTAGCATCTAGGTTCATTAGAGAAATTGGTCTGTAATTTTCCTTTCTTGTAGTATCTTTGTTTGGTTTTCATATTAGAGTAATGTTGACATCATAGAATGAGTTAAGCAATATTCCTTCTACTTCTATTTTTTGGAAGAGCTTAAGGAGGATTGGTGTTAGCTCTTTCCAGAATCTTTGGTAGAATTCAACTGTGAAGCCCTCTGGTCCTGGGCTCTTCTTAGTCAGCAGGTTTTTGATGACTGAGTCTATCTCTTTTCTTGTAATTGGACTGTTGAGCTCATCAATTTCTTCTTTCATCAATGTAGGCTGCTTATGAGTTTCTAGAAACTTGTCCATTTCCTCTAAATTATCATTCTTGTTGCCATATAATTTTTTAATTTTAAGGATTTGTCAATTTTATTGATCTTCTTTAAGAACCAGCTTTTGGCTTTGTTTATTTTTTTCTAGTGCCTTCTTATTCTCTATTTCATTTAGTTCTGCTCTAATCTTTGTTATTTCCTTCTTTGTACTTCCTTTAGGTTTAGTTTGTTGTTGTTTTTCCAATTCCTCCAAGTGTGCAGTTAGGTCTTCAATTTTAGCTCTTTCTTCTTTTTTAATATATGTGTTTATGGCTATGAACTTCCCTCTCAAGACAGCTTTCACTGCATCCCATAGGTTTTGATATGTTGTGTTGTCGTTTTTATTATTTTCAAGATAGTTGCTGATTTCATTTGAGATTTCCTCCTTGACCAATGTTTGTCTAAGAGTGTGTTGTTTAACTTCCATATCTTTGTGCCTTATCTGTTTCTCTGGCCCTTAGTGATTTCCTATTTCATTACATTGTGGTCAGAGAAATTACTTTGTATAATCTCAATCTTTCTGTATTGATTGCAAGTTGTTCTGTGGCTCTAGCATGTGGTCATCTTGGAGTATGATCCATGTGCACTCGAGAATGACGTAAATCCTGCCGTATTTGGGTGTAGTGTTCTGTATATGTTTATTAGGTTCAGATCCTCTGATGTATTGTTCAGAGTCTTTGTTTCTTTATTCATTCGCTGTCTAGATGTTCTGTCTAATCGTGATAATGGTGTATCAAAGTCCCCCACTATAATTGTAGAGGCCTTTATTTCTCCATTTAGATTTTCCAGAGTTTGCCTCAAGTGTTTTTAGGCACCCCAATTAGGTGCATAAATGTTTATGATTGTTCTTTCTTCTTGAGATATTACCCCTTTTTACTAATATATAGTGTACATCTTTGTCTCTTACAATAGTTTTGCATTTAAAGTCTATTTTGTCTGGTATTAGATGTGAGAAAGGAAGATGATAATAGTAACATTAAAAAAAGTTAGAAGAGGGGCCATATAAGACTTAGTAAAATGAATACTTAACTCATGTAAGCAGTGTAGACTAATAAGAAAAAAAAGTGGAGTACCTACAATGGGCTGGAAAACCAAATATAGGAAAATATATATAATTATTTAGAAGGCTAGGGTGATGAGGAGAGAGAGTAAAGAAAGGGTTGAAAGGAAAAAGTTAATATTAATAAAAAATGAAGAAGACAGAATAGGTAGAATAGAATTTGATGCCCTTGAGCTGTGGGCTAATGGAAAAACATGGTATGTAAGAACTACAACAGAAAGCAGAAGGCAGAAAGATGAAGGAAGGAAAAGAGATAGCCTTGGGAGACAAAATCAATATAGACAGAGAATGGGAAATCCCTGAAGAAGCACAGCAAAGAAGAGACAAGTGAGCAGCACCTAATTTAAAATAAATTAAAAAGAAGAAGGGGGCAGGGAGAAAGAGGAAATAAAAGCAAGAGACAACAAGTCAACAAAGAAAAACCAACCAACCACACAAGCAAGCATTCAAACAAAGCTAAGGAAGAACAGTGTTCCTTCTCAGGCCCTGCTTGTGTTCATCAATCAATGGCACTGCAAGGTTCTATCTGCAGGTTTTGAGGCAGATTTTAGCTATTAAATAAATTTAAAAAGAAAATTCTTTTTTTATTTGTAAAGTGACTGTCTTCTTCTTTTATTTTTATTTTTATTTTTTGGTGCAATAAGGGACCCAAAAGAAGTCCTTTTCTAGACCACTCCTTTCACTGAGGGGACCCTAACTAGGCTTGTGGAAACTAATCAAGCCCTTCCCACATCCTGGCTTCCCCAGGGGAGCTGAAGCTCTGATGCTTGTCAGTGCAGAATGATAAAATTGGTTAACTCTGTGCCCTCTGTATCCAAGCCTCAATGTCACTGGGCTGTTGGGTAAATCAGGCTTCCTCAGTAGATTCACCTTTCCCCTCAGCCCGGTGTTGCTTCGAGCTGGCTTATCTGCTCCTTAAAGCTCTGAGGAGGTCCAGGCAGCCAAATACACAGGAAGGAAACCCCTCTCCACCTTCTGTCAGAGCCATCCCACTCTCAGAGAATGCTTCCTCTCACTAAGTTGCCAGAGGGGGTTGGGTGTATCCCTGGACAGCTAGGTAAATCAACCTTCCTCAGCAGATTTGCCACTCTCCTCAGCCTGGTGCCACTTCAAGCCAGCTATTTTGTTCCCCAAAGCTGCAAGGGGTTCCTTTCCACAGAAAGGAAACCCCTCTTGACCCTGAACCAGTATCCACCCACTCTCAGAGAATGCTTCCTCTCACTGGGTTGCCTGCGGGAGTCACGGCTCAAACCAGCTTTTTCCCTTGAGGGTGGGGCTAAGCCCTCAGTGTTAACCACCACAGGCAGGGGGAAAACTCACGAATCTCTCCCGAGCAATCCACACTGTCCAGCTCCCTCCAGAGCGATGTCCCCAAGGTTCTCGCTCCGTGAGTCCCCAGTATAGACCCCTGAGAAGGACCCAATCCCCAATCAGCCATTTTCAGAGAGCGAGTCAGCAAGTGCCCTCCTAAACTGAGGGCATCTTGCCTCCTGATCTCAAACTTATATTATTAAGGAATTCAACTGCTTCAGGCAATGTACAGGGTCTCTGGGTTTGGTTGGGAGGAACCACAGACTTTCTATCACTTTCTGGAAAGTCCAGAATGTCCCCAAAAGGAAGCCAAAAGGAAGCCAAAAGGGAGCTTAAACTAGAAACTAAAACTCAAGGTTTTACTTTATTGGAGATACCAAACATCCTTAAAGACTTTGTTCAGGAAGACAAGCAGAAAGGGTGAGACTGTAGGTAATACTAATATCTCCTCATATTTTTAAATCATTATTTATGTGCTATTTCATTTTATGTGTGATCTTTTAAAAGATTCTGATTCTTCTCTCTTGATGTATTTTGATTAACAAAATATTTAATAGTAAATTTATTTCCTCTGTTGGATTTTTTAACTGATACTTCTAGTGATGTCTCTAGTGTATAAAATTTGCATCCTTAATTTATTTCAGTGCACTAAATATTATTATGATTCCTTCTAGGCAACCTAGATGGCAATGTAAGACACTCCAGGGTTCTGTCTGCCCAGAGAATCTTTGAAACACTAGCAAAAAGGATCAAACCATTTTTGAAAACTCTAGAAAACTTGCAATGTGCTGAATCAAGAATATGAAACTTAAAACTGTTAGCACAAAGCTGGCCTCTCCCCTGGCCCCTCTCCCACATTGTATAGACTTACCTGCACACTCACTGTATGCCCTTGATTCTGTTTTTGAGGGAGCAGAGTAAACCCTATGTTCATATTGAGGAGCAGGTCCATTCCAATCTACCAAGTGGAAGCCTGAAACTCTGAGATGGATACTCATCTATATTGCTCTTCCAGAATATGCCTTGCAGGCAGAAAAAGATTGCAGACAGTTAAAGCAGTATAAGAATCAATAAATACAAAACAACCTGAGGTAAAAGATTTCTGGCTTAAGACATGTATTAAAGTACTCTGAATGGGAGAAAGAAAGTCTATTTAATATGGATAGAATAGTTATCCCAATTCTATCAGCAGGCAATTTCTAAGGCCAGGATACAAACCCAGAATAAGACAAAAGCTAAGAAAAATGGAGAAAGATAACTTTAGGACATCTTGAAGAAAATCAATAAGGGCCTAATAGGAGTCCAGGAAGAATAAAAAAAGAAATAGGATGGAGGAATATACAAAGAACTAATGGCAGAAAGCTTGCCAAATTTAAAGAATTGGATACATATTCAAGAATACAAATTAATACCAAACAGGATAAAATTTAAAAGAACCATGTGAAGACACAATGTAGACAAACTGTAGAGTGCAAGGACAAGGATAGAGTTCTGTAATAGGCAAGAGAAAAGCTACATATTGAATGAAAGTCAGTCCCTGTAAAATTGTCAGTTTCTCACAAAAACCTTGGAGGCAATAGGTAGTGGGATGAAATATTTAAATGCTGAATGAAAACCAATTTCAACAGAGAATTTTATATCCAGCAAGACTGCCTTAAAAATAAGGGTGAGATTATGACATTCCCAAATAAATAAAAGCTGATGTAGAAGATCATCACTAGACCTGCCCTACAAGCATGCTACAGAAAGTTCTTCAGAATAAAAGGAACGGACACTAGAAAGTTGTTTAAAGCAACATAAAGGAATAAAGAATTCTGGTAAATATAACCAAATGGGTAATTATAAACCCTATTATTATTGTATGTTTTTATGCAAATCATCTTTTTATTTCTATAGATTATAAAAAGCCAATATTTATGATGCAATAACAAATCTATGGTTTAATACATAAACTGTGTAAAATTATAATTTGTAAGAAATATAACAGAAATGTGGGGTATAGAGGGTGGTGTATAGGAACATTTTTATGTATGTTATTAAGGTTAAGTTTGTATCAAATCAAATAAGGTTGTAAATATTTAAAATGCTGTATTTAATCCCCAAGGTAACCACAAATAAATATTTATAATATACAGAATGAAATGCAAAGGCACTAAAAATGGTGCACTGTAAAAAAATAAATATGAAAACACGCATTAATGGAAGAATTGATGGACAAAATAGGTATAAGTTTCCACAGTCCAAACAGCAAAATAGAAGAAGTACTGCACTTGCAGTAACTACCTTAAATGTAAATAGACTAAACTCTCCAGCCAAAAGGGAGAAATTGTCAAAATAATTGAAAAAAATATCACCCATCTTTAAATGATTTACAAGAGACTTCCCTTAAATTCAAAGACACAAGTAGTATGAAAGCAAAAAATGGAAAACATATTCTGTGCAAATATGAATCAAAGATAACTGGAGTAGCTATACTAACATCAAGTGAAATAGACTTCAAGCCCAGAAATGTTAAAAGTCGAAAAAGAGTAAATTATATTCTGATGAGGTGGTCAATTAAAACAGAAGATATAATAATTGTAAATATATATGTTCCAAAAGAGTAGGGCCCCTAATTAATGTAGCAAATATTGAAGGATTGAAGGATGAAATAGTTCATTTTTAATAAAAGAAGACTTCAGTACACTACATATAATAATGGATAGAACATATAGATAGAAGATTGATAGGGAAATAGAAGACATAGACAATTCTGTAATCCAACTTGAGGTAACACACATATGTAGGACAATTCTCACATAAAAGCAGAATAAACATTCTTCTCTAGTGTACATGGATACTTCTTCAAAAAGACCAAAAACTAGGACACAAAACAATTCTTAGTAAATTTAATACCATTGAAATCAAATCAAAGGATCTTCTTTGGCAAAACTAGGATGATGTTAGTAATCAGGAACAGTGGGGTAATTGGAAAATTCAATAATATATGAAAATTAAAAATCCACTCATACACAATAAATGGGTCAAATTAAAATCAGAAAATCAATTAAAAATGTCATCAGGAAAAAGAACAAAAACAAATTAAGGTACTAGCAATAGAAGAGGAAATAAACCAAAGTGGACAGAAGGAAGTAAGTAAGAAAGATTTTAGTGGAGAAAATAGAGATTAAAAACACAAGAGAGAGGATCAATTAAAAACAAACAAACAAATATACCTGTTCCTTTGAAAAGATTAAGAAAATCAACAAACTTTAGTTAGACTGGCAAAGAAAAAGAGATAGGACCCAAATAATTAAAATCAGAAAAGAAAGGATGGGCATTATGACTGCCCTCACAGAATTAAAAAGGAGTGTAAGAGGATACTATGAACAACTCTACCCCAACATGTTATATTAACTAGATTAAATGGACAAATTACAAGAAACACGTAAGCCATCTACACTGATTCAAGAAGAAGCAGATGATCTCAACAGGCCAATAACACAAGAGATTAAATCAGTAATCAAAAACCTCCCAACAAAGAAAATCACAGGAACAGATTGGTTCACTAGTAAATTTCACCATACCCCAAAATCACCAATTTGCTCAAAATTCTTCCAAAAATTTGAGTCAGAGGAAACACTTTCTAACTTAATCTAAGATCTCAGCATCAGCCTAATACCAAAGTCAGTTAAAGATATCACAATAAAATTGTCGACCAATATCCTTTATATAAAGATGCAAAAATATTGAGCAAAATACTAGCAAACAGAATCCAACAGCATGTTAAAAGAACCATATACCATGATCAAGTGGGAATTATCCTGGTATGAAAAGGTAGTTCAACATATGAAAATCAATTAATGTAGTCCAACATATAAATAAAATGAAGTAAAACAATCACATGAATGAATACACACACATGATCATCTCAATATTTGAAGAAAGTCATTTGGCAAAATCCAGAAAAGCTTCTCTATTGAAGCACTCAGAAAATTAGGAATAGTTGGGAATTAATTCAAAACAAAAAGGTCATACATAAAAATCCCACACTAACATCATATTTAAGAGTGAAAAGTATGAAAGCCTTCTCCCTGGGAAAAGGAACAAAGCAAGGATGCTCACCATCAACAGGGTTATTTAACCTTGTAATAATGTTCCAACCAGAGTAATTTGACAAGAAAAAGAAATAAATGGCATCCAAATTGGAAAGGAAGAAGTAAAACTCTCCCTATTTGAAGATGACATGATCCTGTAGATAGAAAATTCAGAAAAAAATCACAACAAAGCTAAGAGCTGATAAACTAAGTCAATAATGAGGCAGAGTAAAAGATCAACATGAAAAATGAGTGATGTTTCAACACATTAATAATGAACAATCTTAAGTGAAAATAAAAAAACAACTCCATTTACATTAGCAATTGAAAAAACTCAAATATCTGGAATTAAATTTAGCCAAGGGTGCAAAGGACTAACACACAGAACGCTATAACATTGTTGAGAGTACTCAAAGAAGACTTAAAAAATGGAAGGACACTTGTGTTCCTAGATTGGAAACCTAAATATTTTTGTAATATCAATTCTACACAAAGCAATTTACACATTGAACACAATCTTAATAAAAAATTCAACAACCATTTTTGCAAAAATAGAAAAGCCACTCAAGAAATTTGTACAGCCAGGTAAAGTCCCTAATACCCAAAGCATTTTGAAAAACCAGGATTTTTGAGTATTAATACATCCCAATTTTAGATTTTTTGCAAAGCTACAGTAATGAAAACATGTTACTAGCACAAGACCAACATACAGAACAATGGATTTGAATTTGGAGTTCAGAAACAAACCCTCAAGTCAATGCCCAATGGATTTTTAAAAGAATGGCAAATCACTTCAATGAAGAATAACCTCATCAAGAAATTGTGTTGGGAAACCTGGATAGCTGTATGAAAAAGAATAAATGTAGACCTTTACATCTCACCATAAACAGAAAAAAAACTCAAAATGGATCAAATATCTAAATATAACAATATCTATAATGTCTGCTATTAATTGTATAATGAAACCTCCAAAATCATAAAAACATGTTCTTAATCATAACCTATTCTGGTGGGGGTGAACCATTATAAAGGACCTTTTGAAGATGCTACTTTAATTAAAGTGTGGTCAACTGAATCAGTCAGACTGTAATCCAATTACTGGAGTCCTTCATATGCAGAATGAAATTGAGTCATAGAGAGAATTCCACTAGAGAAGCTGGAAGTCAATGGAACCCACAGAAGAAAGGATAATGTCATGACCATGTGCATTGCCAAGTGACAGAAAATCCTAGGATCAAGGATCACTGGCAGCCAGACCCAGAAGACCACAGTCATAAGGAAGAAAGAATCACCTTGTTGATGCCTCAATTTTGGATTTCTGCCCGTCTCAAAACCATAAGGCATGGTTTCCCTTTTTTTTTTTTAATTCATCCCTTTAATACCAGAAAGTAAGACAAACTTCAAAAGGGAAACATAGGGAAACATCTTCAGGATCCTGTGTTAGGCAATAGTTTCTTAGCATTTACACCAAAAGCACAGCAACAAAAGAAAAGAAAAAAAATAGATAAATTAGATCTTGTCAAAATTAAAAACATTTGTATCATGGTATTTTACCATGAAAGACCTTCAGAATGGAATAAAATATTTGGAATTCATATATCTGATAAGTGTGTAAAGGAATCTTAAAACTCAACAATAGGGAACAAACAATCCAATTTAAAAATGGGCAAAACTTGAATAGATTTTCCTCCAAAGAAGATATATAATTATTCAATAAGCATATGAAAAGGTGAACATCATTAACATTAGAGAAACACAAATCAAAAGCACAAGAGGTAACATTTCACACCCACTGGAATGCCTACTATTAAATACAGAAAATAACAAGTGTTGGAGAGGATGTGGAGAAATGGGAACACTTATTCTTTGTCAATGGGAATGTAAAATGATGCTATTTGCACTAGATATAGAATTACTTTAAGCAATCTAAAGCATCTTTAAAAATGCAGAAAAAAGCTTCAAGTTTTCTTGTAAGGGACTTTCTAAAGCCATAGCTATGGTCTAGGAAAGCAAAGGTCAGGTGACAGGAATGGAGGCCATGGGCATTTGAGCCCCTGCTTCAGGTACCTTGCTTGTGCATATAAGGCCTGCTAAAGGCTTACATCATATAAACCGCAACCACTTGATGATGGAGTTGCAGTACATTTCCACTGTAATGGCTT
>JAKSZT010054149.1:394597-414780 GCA_026826555.1 Tolypeutes matacus | reverse complement strand
ATAATCTGATCAAGAAATCATGTTGGGAAAACTGGATAGCTGTATGAAAAAGAAAAGTTGAATTTTGTATCTCACCATATTAAAAAAAAAAAATGGATCAAATATCTAAATATAAGAACCAAAACTATAAAGTCTGTTGTTGATTTTATTACATAGCTTTCAAAATTATATTTAAAAAAAACTTGTTTTAATCATAACCTATTCCTGTGTGTGTGAGCCCATTTTAAATAGGACCTTTCCAAGATGCTACTTTTAGTTAAAGTTTGGCCAACTGAATCAGTTTGTAGTGTAATCCAATTACTGGAGTCCTTCATAAGCAGAATGAAATTGAGCCATAGAAAGAATTTCACATGTAAGTTCACAACTTTTACTATACACTTATTGTTTGTATATGTTCATGTATAAATGATATAAAATAATAATAATAATAATAGGGTAGGTTGGGGGGAAATACTTTGGTTAGTAGTAATATTTTGAGTATGCTTTTTAATCATTAGGTAAAAATGTTTATCAACAATGCCAGGTATTGTTGGTAAGGTGACATATGGGACCCTTATATGATGTTATGCATGTTTCCTTTTTAAGTTCACAACTTTTACTATGCACTTATTGTTTATGTATGTTTATGTATGTGATATACTTCAATACATTTTTAAAAATCTCTTTAAATAAAAGAATGCCACAAAAGAAACTGGAAGTCAATGGAACTCACAGAAGAAAGGATAATGTCATAACCAAGTGCAAGGTGAAGTGACAGAAAATCCAAGGGTTAAGGAACACTTGCAGCCAGCCCCAGAACACCATAGTCATAAGGAAGAAAGAATCACCTAGTTGATGCCTCAATTTGGGACTTCTGCCAGTTTCAAAAACGAGCCAATAATGTCTCATTTTTTAAGTCACCCCTTTAAAAGTATTTGCTTAGCAAACAAGAAACTAAGACAAACTCCAAGAGGGAAATATAGGGAAACATTTTCAGGAATTGTGTTAGGCAATATTTTCTTAGCATTACACCAAAAAAATAGCAACAAAAGAATAGAAAAAAATAGATAAATGGGACCTTATCAGAATTAAACCTCTGTGCCTCATAGTACTTTATCATGAACATAAAAATCAACTTTCAGAATGGGATAAAATATTTGAAATTCATATATCTGATAAAGATTTATTATCCAGAATATATAAAGAAATCCTAAAACTTGACAAAAAAATCCAAACAACCCAATTTAAAAATGGGCAGAATTTGAATTGATTTTTCTCCAAAGAAAGTAGATAATTGGCAAATAAACCCAGGATAAGTTGCACAACATCATTAACATTAGGGAAACAGAAATCAAAAGCAAAATAGATACCATTTCACAGCCACAGGAATGCCTACTATTAAATACAGAAAATAACAAGTGTTGGAGAGGATGTGGAGAAATGGGAACACTTGTTCTTTGTCAATGGAAATGTAAAATGATTCTATTTGCACTAGATATAGAATGTCTTTAAGCAACCTAAAGCATCTTTTAAAATGCAGAAAAAAGCTTCAAGTTTTCTTGTAAGGGACTTTCTAAAGCCATAGCTTTAGGAAAGCAAAGGTCAGGTGACAGGAATGGGGGCCACGGACATTTGAGGCCATGCTTCAGGTACCTTGCTTGTGCATTTAAGGCCTGCTAAAGGCTTACATCATATAAACCACAACCACTTGATGATGGAGTTGCAGTACATTTCCACTGTAATGGCTTGTTGTGTTAGACAACACCCAATTTATGATGGGCAAGTCAGATGTCATGGAAATTAGGTGACTTGGCAGAAATCATTCAGTATCTACTAATTCCCAGTAGCAGGGCAAAATATGTTTCTCAAAAAGAGAATAATTATCTGCAGAGGATGCAAGCTTTGCTCCAAATCCCATACTTCTGCACTGTGTTTCTCATATAGAAGTTTTAGAAAGGCTACAAACAACATCTCTATTTGCTACTGGCACTGTACACCACATTTAATATGCTGATCACTAAAACCCAAGTGGCAAAGCAGCTTGTACAGCACTCTGGGCCTTCTTATTCCAGTCCACACTCAAATAATAGCAAAATTTAGGTTACTTGTTAAATGGGTGAGAGTAGCACACACAAATGAGAAATATGTTAGCCTAAAATGCTTAGAGGTTGACTAGTCATTTTGCCTCTTTTTTGGTTATAAATGTGGCCAGATTGAAAAGCTAATTGGACACCTGGTGGGGAGATAATGATGGACAACGGCCATCCCAGGGAATGGAGAGAGTCTGTAGCTGCAGGCAGGATAATCCCATCGATCTTATCCATGGATATAAGCCCCCTCTCACTTGGAGGTATAGTGGACATCACCATCTCAGATTCCTCAGGATTGGGGGAAGAGCTATGGACTAGAGTGGGCTTACTGGTATTCTGTTATAGATATATTGTGATTCACACAATGGAAGTAATTACAACATTAATGTGGAAACAGTGGCCACTGGATGCTTTGGAGGCAGGGAGAGGAAAAAGCAGTTGAAATACAGGAGCTTTTTCGGGACCTCAGAATTATCCTGAGTGACACTGCAATGACAGATATAGGCCATTTTATATCATCATATAACATGCAGAACTGTGTGGGAGAGAGTGTGGTCTACAATGTGAACTATGGTCCATGCTTAGTGGCAAAGCCCCAAGATGTGTATATCTATTGCAGATTATGTGCCACACTAGTGAAGGATATTTATGTGGGAGGTTGTAGGAGGAGAGGGAGATAGGGCATATGGGAATCCCTACAATTTTTGTGTAACATTTATGTAATCTGTCTCTTTAAAAAGATATATATATATATAAAGCTAATCCTTCACTTTAAGAGATATGTAGACATTGTCTTATCAAATGGTGCCTGGAAATTTCACTGAGGTGGCAGTCCCTGAACTTTTGTTGCATTTTTTACCTATCCTCTAACATGCAAATATCTTACCAATAAGTACAGTATAGTTTCTACTTCAGGCTCACTAGGTCCAAAAAGGGTAATATCAATTTACTAGACCATTGTGCTCTCTTCTGGAAGGATAATTTGATCAAGTTACCTGCAGAGAACTGTGTAGGAGAGAGTGTAGACTAAAATGTGAACTATGCTCCATGCTCAGTGGCAATTCCCCAGGATGTGTTTATCAATTGCAATGAATGTGCCACACTAATGAAGGATGTTGTTTATGTGGGAGGGTGTGGGAGTTGTGAGGAGTGGGGCATATGGGAATCCCTACATTTTTGTGTAACATTTATGTAATCTAAGTATCTTTTAAAAAATAAAAAAAAAGGAAAAAAATAAAAATAAAAATAAATTTATCTGCAGAATAGATTATTTCATAGGGCTAAAGCTTTCCTATACCCCTAAGGAAGGATGATGAAAATAAACTCACAAATATTGTAATAACAAAGGATTTGCCAAATCAATAGCTGCATACCATGTATCTCAGAATGTGTTAATTTGTTCAAGAGAGGATACCGTATCTGAAACAGCAGCTGCAATTAGGGTAACCCATGGTTTAGTTTATGGCAATCCACTGTCATACTCCAAGTCTGTTTTCTCCACAGACCAAAAAGGTGATTTGAATAAGAATGTGATGGAACCACCACCCCTGCATCCTTCAAGCCCTTGATGTGCCACTAATCTTCACATATATGTGTGAATCTAGTTCTGTACTCTGTTTACTTCCATTGATCAAGTTATCTTTTCAACAATACCACATTCACTTGTTTATTTAAGACCTTTGATGAATCTTAAAATCAGATAATGAGACTTCTAAATTATTGTACTTTTTAAAAGTTATTTTGACTTAGTCTTTTGCATTTTCATTTAAAATACAGAACCACAATATCAGTTTCTACAAAAAAAAAAATGCTTGCTTAGATTTTAATTGGGTTACATTAATTCTGTAGATCAATTTGGTATTGTTTTAATGAATAGATCTATTGATCTCAAATGGTTCCTTACTATTATTATATTTCTTTAGTTCTTTACATTCTTCCATTTCTATAACCAACATTAGCCTTCCACTAAATTAGAATGTCTTGGTAATAGACCAAGTCATTCATGTATTTTTCAGAATTATCTTGAGAGTTTTCTATGTGTACAGCTAAGTACTATTATAGTTCAGTGATTAGTTTAGGTGAACAAGGGCAAATCATATAAATTTCAAAACATAATATATATTACATTACAATATAAATCTTCATGGAATTTCTGAGGAATTAAAGAAGATGTATTTCTAGCAATGATAAACTGGATTTCAGGAAATTTAATTCATTAATATATTTCCAATAGCTAATAAGTATTTTGTCTTGGAATATTTAATATAAAACTAACAATTTGATTATTTTTCCAAGCTGATGCCATATGGTTTTTCCACAGAGAGATCATTTTTTTTTTTAAGCCGAAATACTCTCTTGTCATTTTAACTTATGGATTGTTGTTCCAGAAACTTTCACTTGTTAATTATGGGGGTAAAAAAATCTCATCTTGTTGCTGATCTGTAGTAGGTGAGTGTTACTTTGTTTTCTCCACGGGCTTCCCCTGTGGACTCCAAGAAGAAATATGTAAACTAGTATAATTATCCAAATGTGTAATATTCACAGTGTTTTGTAACTGAGTGGTCAGTTCTGCTCTAGAGGTAAAAAGAAGAGCTTTTCATTACTTATACAACAATTTAGAAACTATAAACCTGAATCTCAGACTAGATGATGAGCTTTATATTTAAATTTTAAATAGGGTGTTCTAGTTTACTCAGAGTTGTCTTACAATTGAACCACAGTCCTTCCAGGGAACATAGCTGGGAAAATAGGAAGGTCTATCTTCCTTAGGTCAATACTTAGGTTTATTAAGCAATAGATTTTCAAATAAGAAATTTGCTTCAATTTTCTTAACAGAAAATAAAGCAATAGGGGCAGTAGAGATAAGGGACTAAAATTTACTATTATGGAAATTATTTAAGACAAAGAAAATGACTTTTCAATCATCCATTGGGCATATGACACTTTCAGATCATAATTATTTTTTAAGAAAGAGGATTATAAATGCATTTTAAATTTTAATTACTAGTTAGATGTCTTATCTAGAAACCATTTTATTTTCTCATTGCTTTTATAATTTCATTGTATTTTAAGTTCGATGGCATTTTTAAAAGATTTCAAATAGGTGAAGATATAGATTGTGATATTTCTAAGTGATAATGATTCCAGAATTTTGCATTTAACCATGGAATTGTATATATGGTTGAGTGGGTTAGTGTGTGGAGGCAGAGAAATCTGAGCTTGAATCCTGGCTCTGTTTATAGGTAGACATGTGACCTTGATAAAATTATACATCTAGCTTAACTTTTCATATATAAAATTATTTATTTAGTTTGCTGATTGCTACATAGTTTATATAAAATGCTATACACATAATCCTTAACCCTTAGTAACACTTAATATGTGGTAGCAGCTATCATAGCTTTCCTTCTTCTCAACTTTAATGTTTGCAAATTACTACCCATGGATATTTGTTATTTTATATTTCAGACTATATGTGATTTGAGCAATGCTTTTATTTTGTTTTTTCATATTGATCATGTTTTAAGAAAAGAATTCTATATGTCTCTGTCTTCTCTTTAAGTGAAACAAGCTAAACATAGCATGGCCAGTTCAATAATCCTGAAATATTAATAACAGTAATACATTTGTGCAGAGGAAATTGGATGAAACGATAAGCACCATACATATTGCCCCCCACATTTCCAGCTTGTTATAGTGTTCTTGAGAATTCTATAGTGGGACATGATTTGCTACAAAATATACGTTCATTTGTGAATCAACTTTTGCTCTTCAGAGAAGTAAAGAGACTAAGAATTGCCAGAAATTTATGTCAAGCGAATCAGAAGAATTTAAATAAAGCATATGATTGTTGCATTGACACATCCATAAGCAGAATGTGGTGACAGAGATGAATCATTTGGGAATATTGGTGTTCATTGGATTTTTTCTTAACAGAATGATAATGAATACATATTTAATGTCATGTAACAGATGTGCATGACTTAAAGAATAACTGCTTTGCTTTTTATTTAGGGAACAGGGCAGGACAGTTGAAGAGTATGATTCCATGTGTTTTAAAAGCCATCTGCCTCAGGGCATTCCATTGAAGTTTTCTCTTGTAAAACAGGATTAATCTCTTCAGACAGAGTAGTGAGGGTTCTTTAAACAGGGGAGGTGGTAAAAGTTTTATTAGGCACATCAGGGTTAATCGATTCAAGTTGAGGTTGGATGGTAGATTCCTCAGGGTAGGCTGGAAGTTTGGTTGCTCAGGGAAGACTGAAGTTGGGTGCCTGATTTCTCAGGACAGAGTATTACAGGTTTATCTGACAATTCTGATTGGAATCTAATGAAAGTGATTGGGTGGCCAGTTTATGGTGGCCAGTTTGTTTTATTTCCTGGGAAATTCATCATAAACCTTCATTGGCATTCCCAGCTTTTGTCCTGCACTAAAGAATTTGGACTTAAACATCCCCAAATTATGTGATAAAATTCCAAAAAAAAAAAAAAAAAAAAAAGAATCCACTATATATATATATATATATATCCTGTCATTTCTGATTCCATAGAGAACCCTTTCTAAAACATGACCTTTTTTTTCTTCACACATTACTAAATGAAAACCAGCCTGATGGTATAAGGAAGGATATAGAGATTAAACAGTATTTGTAGAAAATGAAAATGATTTCATTTTTTTTAGCAATACCTTTTAAAACAATTTTATTAATGGTAATTGTGTGATATTTATTTCATAGTTATTTTAGATACTACATAAGCAACTATAATATATTAATGAAATGGCTATGATTTATTTTTAAAAAATGTTTAAAGCAATGTCATTGAAACATATTCACAGACTATGCAATCCATCTGAATTGTACTGAATGGCTTTTTGGAGTAATGAAAATATTTGAAATTTTATTGCTGTGATGAATGTACAGCTCTGTCATACCAGAAGCCATGATTCTTATTGACAGAATTATATCTCAAAAATACACAGAAATACGTTGCAAGGATAATGAGAATATAAATAGAGAAACACTTTATATTGTTATTAAGTGAAAATTTAAAAAAAAAAAAAAAAACAAATAATAATGGTAAAGCATGCTGCAAAACCCCAAATAGGCAATTTATTGACATGTATTTAAAGAAAGTAAACTGATACATATATATAAAAGACATATCACTGCTTGTGTATGCAAGCAATGTAGGTCTACCTCCAGAAGAGTTTTTGCTGCCTTGTTTACCATTTTTCCTGAAGGACTAATGGAAGAATATTATTGCCAGGAAAGAGCGAAAAATTGTTTGGTATAAAGGCTGCCCTGTTAGACAGGTTGAAATGTAAATCTAACATCCCAATTTGTAGTTTGTGGTGGTATGGAACTGTATGTACCCCAGAAAATCATGTTCTTAACTCTTGGGCACAAGGAAACCAGAAACTGATGGTTAGGAAAACTCTGAGTTTTCAGAAAATGAGTCACCAGAGTATAATGTTCCATGAGAGAGTTTAAATGAACATGGAACCATTAGACCATTTCAGTGCAAGTCAGGGTTGGAAATGCATATATCTAGAAAGGATTGTGGAAATTTCTATGGCCTTATGGTTTGGACCCCTGTGAACCACCTGGAAAATCAATGTTTCTTTTCTGTGAAATCTATATGGATGACTGTATCTGTATGAGTGACTGATAGCCTGGACTAAAAGAGTCTGAAAATGAACAGAGTGAAGGAAAAATGACTTCAAAGGCAGAAACCATGGAAACTGAGGTACAGACTGATAACATTTTCTCAGACCAAGAGAGCAGATCCACCCATGTATGTGAAAAGATGAATATACTCCAGAACTTGAGAGGGCATACCTTCTGCCCCATCATTCAGAAAGAGTGTTACCGTCCCAGGTTTCTCAAGCTGGTAACCACACCAATGCTTGGAGAAGGTAAATCCTAGAGTTCAGCATATACCCTGACACTTGAAGAGGTTGGAGCTGAAAGCCTGGCCATCATGCCAATGTTTAAAGATATTTAGGCCTTCACACCAGTGCTTGGGGAGAGTGTGGCCATTGCATAAGTCCTTGTTACAATGTTTTAAGGAGGGGCGACTGCTTCTTCATACCAGAGGGGAAAATATCATTCCATGGGTGACTATCAAATCTTGAAATCTGATGGATATGCTATAAAGGGATTTGTAATTTTGGGGGATCCACTACTTATGTTTCCTTTCCAATTCCTCCCAATGGGAATGGAAATGTTTATCTTATGCCTAACCCTACTTATAATGTTAGAAATACATAACTTGTTCTCTAAGTTTCAAAGGTCAACAGACTGACAGGAATTGCAGGAATTGTGCCCTAGGGCAGACAACAACTGTAAATGATTTTGATGAAACTTTGTACATAGCTGTAGCAGTTTGGTATAATTTATAAATTCCAAAAGAGACATTATATTTGTAAACTGGTCTGTTCCTCTGGGAGTACCCTTTGATTGTATTAGATTCAGCTGTGATGTCTTTGATTAAATTAAATCAGGAAGAGTTTTGATTCAACCATTAGGTCGATCATTACGACATGCAGGGTTGAGTCCCCGCCCTCTTTGTGGGCTATATAAACAAGCACTCAATCAAATACACAGAAGTACACACACAGAGAAGACACACAAAGGACAAGAGACAGCTCCATAGACACAGCAGAGGCTCTGGGAAGAGTGATGAGCCATTCACCTGAAAATTTACAACTGACATTGTGAAGACAACAGAGCAGCTGAGCCCAGAAGGAAATGAGCCCTGGGAAGAGAGATGAGCCTTATGCCATCCTGCAGCTGAGAACGGAAGAAGCTGAACCCATAGAGCATTAAGTGGGAAAAGGAATGCTGAACCTTCACAGACATTGCCTGCCATCTTGCTTCAACACATGCCAAAAGCATTTGGTAAGGAAGTAATCTTGATTGGGACTCTTTAAGGCTTTGTAACTGTAAGCTTTTACCCTAAATAAATACTCTTTGTACGAGCCAACAGATTTCTAGCATTTGCATCAGCACCCCTTTGGCTGACAAACACAATAGCATTGTTACTGAAATGATTTATGGCTCTTGGGATATTGTGATGTAATGAGTTGTATATGGAAAAATCATGTCTTCTTGGGGTCGGAAAGTGTGTTGTGGTAGTTTGTAAATGGATGTACCCCAGAAAATCAAGTTTCTAAGGCTAATCCATTAATGTGGTTATAAATCTATTGTTGCATAGCCATAACATGTAGGTAGGACATTTGATTAAGTTACTTCAGTTAAATCATGGGTCAGGGTCAAAAAACCTATTGTTGACATATCCATAACTTGTATGTAGGACTCTTTGATTAAGTAAATTCAGTTAAATTGTGGACAAGGGTATGCAGGGTAGAACTTACTCTTCTTAATGGACTCCTATATAAATGAGATGGATACAGAGGGAGAAAGAGAAAGTCAAAACTGAAAGCAAAGAAACCTGGAAGAGAAGGGAGAGAACAAACGACAACAATATATGCCTTGCTGTGTGACATATCTCTGGCAACCAGCAATTGAGGAGAAAGTATCTCCTGATGGTGCTTTGATTCAGATATTTTTCTCAGTCTCAAAAATATAAGCTTGTTAGCTAATAAATTCTGCTTTTAAAAGTGAACCCATTTCATAGTATCTGCTTCTGGTAAATTAGCAAAATAAAGCAGTAGTCATCTGGAAAGTTTTTCAATAACAGTTTCCACAACACATTCTTCTTTAAATTTAATACAATCTTGTCCATATGAATGTAGTTGCTGACATTTATAATTGCAACCAATAAGGAATGGCATTTTTTGCACATTTTAGCAAACATAGGACTAGTACTCAGATTTGTGCTTTCCAGTAAAAGCTTTGTATTTAAAAACCCCAATATTCATTTGTGTTTTAAAGTTTTAAGACAATGAAAATGAGAAAAGTATGAAGAAAATTGATCAGAAATGAATTGGAAATTGTTACTTAAGTTGGAAGACTTTTGAAGATTCATATAGCCAAAAAATGAAAGATACAATTTCTTCCTTTAAACAGGTAAATTCATCCACTTTGACCAAACTTTTTGTAATTGTTGATCATATCAATGCCATGGGTTTCATTATGCCCTACTAAGAACAAGTAGGACTGTATTTTTACAAGATATTGCTTTAGTGCCTATATATACAAACTGGAATGCCAGGGTTTCTCTCTGATTTTGATACTGTTGCAGTTGGGCAGTTTGATGTAATTATGAATTCCAAAAATATAATTGGATCATGCTTGTAAACTGATCTGTTAATCTGGGCATGATTAAGTTATAATTAGGGCATTGAGCTCCACCCCTTGGTGGGTGGGGAATCAAATATAAAAGGCATGGCAAGAACAGAGTCGAAGCAGTTTTGGAGAAGCAGTTTTGATGTTGGAAAGAAGGCCCCAGGAGAAGAGAAGCGAGCCGTTTGCCTGATCGTCTACAGCTGACCTTGTGGAGGAAACAGGAGCTAAGCCAGGAGAGAAATGCAGCCCTGGGAAGAGAGGAACCCAAGAAGCCTGAACCCTGGCAAACATCAGCAGCTGTCTTGCTCTAACACGTGGCACTGGACCGTGGTGAGAGAAGAAACTTAATGCTTTATGGCCTGGTATCTGTGGACTTCTACCCCAAATAAATACCCTTTATAAAGACCAACCCATTTTCAGTATTTCACATTAGCACCCCTTTGGCTGACTAATACAGATACATACAGGATTTAGTTGAGGAACATGTTGAAGACACTATGTTTATGTTGATGAGCTTCACAATGACTTTCAGTGGCAAGTCTTCCCTTTTTTTATTTCTAGCAATTTATCTCTTTACTCTGGTAGGAAATTTGGGACTGGTTGCATTGGCCATTGAAAATTCCTGGCTCTACAATCCAAAGTCTTATTTTCTGAGTGTGTTGTTATTCTTGGATGCCTGCTATTCTTCAGTTTTCACCCTCAAAATGTTAGTCAATTTCCTGGCAGGGAGTAAAGTCATTTAATTTCTTGGAAGGGCAAAATAGATGTTTTATTTTGTTACCTTTGGGACTAAAAAGTGTTTTGTCTTGGCTGTAATGTCTTCTGATCACTATGTAGCCATCTACTATCCACTTCTGTGTTCAATTGACTTGTCACCCTAAATCTATATGCCACTCATCATTTCTTCTTATGTTGGTGGCATTAACTTGCATGTCCAGTGGTCACTTTTAGTCTCACCTTCTGTATATCCAATGAAATTACACATGTGTTTTGTGACATCACTCTACTCCTTGCTATCTCTTGTTCTGACCCTGACATTAACCATCTTCTACTTTTCTTTGTGGGCTGTATTGACATAACCACTATACTAATTGTTTTGATCTTTTATGGTTTCACTATCCGGCATTCTGAAGATGTGTTCTGCTGAAGGTAGAAAGAAAATATTTTCATCTTTGGCTTTCACCTAACTCATTTGTCAATTTATCTTGGGGTAATCTTCATGTATGTGAGGGCAAATTATAGCTAGGCTTTAGACCATGAGATGCTCGTGTCTATACAGTTGTGATTCCCATGCTGAATGCCATCATCTATAGTTTGAGGAACAAGATGTTAGAGACACAATGAAAAAAATTGTTTTAGAGAAATTGTTTCATAAATAAATACAATTTTAGCTTTGAGAAAAACTCAGAAGAATGTTAGATATCAATCCATATATCTATAGTCAAAAACTAGGGAAGGATGTCTTATTTTCACTTAGTAAATTTTCCATTTGTTGTAGTCCTTCCAAAGTAAACATTATTCTACATGCCAATGCAGCGTTTTACATATATTTTGTCATCTATGTGCCTATGATTATGTTCAAACTGATTCATATTAAATATTGATTAATATATATTGATATTGTTAGATATTATGTAATTTGATTTTCATTTAATTACAGGAGATATCCCCAGGTGATGAAGTGTTGAAATAACCTCACATGATTTATAGTAAATCCTCAACACATTTTGAAGTTAATTTCTCATTCTGAAATTTCTTTGAAGGACTTTCCAATGTTTACCCACATGCTCCATATTCCCTTACACTCTCAGATCTGTAGCCATCTGGACATGATATATAATTAATATTTATTCCATTATTTACTTCCCACTGTACAATTGCAGAAATTTATTAGATCAATTCTGAAACTCATATAGGTATAGTGAGATTATTTGGAAATATATATTGAGATTATAATTAATGCTCAATGAAAACAAAATATAGTTTGAAGAATAATTTACAACTGACTACTAGGTACAGTTGGGCCATGATTTGATAACTTTGCTAGCTTTCCTTTGGGAGATTTTTAAAATGCAGATTGTTACTCATTTTCTAGCTCTGTCTTTATCCTCTAATTTTAAGGAAAAAAACTTTCATCTGTCATCATTCCTCAAAGTTTACACCTAATGAGCAGATCCCTGAGAAATGATCTCCCATTATCTCAATATATACCTGCTTATGCCTTATTTATTCTACTTTGTTTATTTTTGCTCTAAGATATATTTATTTGAAAGGAAATTAGTAGTGGAAATTTACTTTGCTTTCAATAAAATCACTTTTTCTGAGCGAGGATGATTGTCTTGTGAACCAACCATAACAATCTCATGAAAACAAGGTAATCACAGAGTTGATTCTTAAGACTGAATTTAATATGCAATCTAAAAATTTTCAGGTGCTCAGTTTCCAATCACTTATGCAAAGAAAATTCATATATTTCTATTAGGAGAGACACATGTTTCATTGAAATGTGTGATTTAAATCTATACCTAAAGTACTATTCAAAAAAAAAAAGAAAAAAAAGAAAGAAATGTACAGAGACAAAACACTGAATAAAATCTGAATATCAGGTTGGCTTAGAATGAAATCCAGCTATTTGAAACCACAGCATCTTTAAATTTATTTTCTTGATTATGGTCTTTTGAGTTGATCTTTTTTGTAATAAGGCAATAAACTTCTTCAAAAATATTTCTGGATGCCCATTTTTAGAAAAATTAAAATGTTTACAACATTCCAGGATCATTTTCTGGCTTCTTCCTGTCTAATCATGGTTTTGAATTATTAAGACAAAGTTTTAAGTATGGTTTTACCCTAGTTTATCAGTTGAGTTCCTCTTTCAAATTAACAAAAATAAAATTTTCTAGTAGAAAGAAAGAGATTAGCACTAGTTCCAAGTATGCATTCCCTTTTGCCTAACAATATCTGACCAATAATTCAGTCCAAAGTTTGAAAAATGGATACAAAGTTAATGGCATGAAAACTGCACTATCCTCTTTTTCTCCTAGTAAGGGAGAAACAAAATGTTGAGAATAAACAATGTGCATGATGTTCTATTCATCAGATCAATACAGAAAAATGGTATATTTAACCCTTATTAAATTTCCACTCTTTATATCTCTGATCAGTTTTTTTTTTTCCCAAATGAAAGACTCACAAAGCAGAGCTCTTTGTAATCACTTATCACCATCGTCAGTTAATATGTTTTGATATGAAATTTTGATTACTAAATCTACCACTACACAGACACTGTAAGTTGAACAAAAATAAGATTTTTTCTGTACACAGAATTGTATCCTGAGGACATAATGTTGTTCCTGGACATATAGTTTACACAGAATATATAAATTAATCTTGAGTTAATGAATGAATAATAGCTATATTTAACATGTCTATGCAGCTTACTACTTACTGCAAAATATATAAATGTTTTACATATACAACACATAATATCCTCACATGAACTCCAAAAGGAGGGTCTATTCTTACCTATAATCACACATCACAGGTGGCAAAACAGAGGCATTTAAATGTTGTTATTGTTCAAAACTACATAGTTCATATGGGTGATATCAGCATTTTGAACTAAGTTTCCTGACTAGAGAGTACTGCTTTTAAGCACTTAATACATAGAATAAAAGGCCAAATTTGTCTCTTTACTTTTTCCTTGATTATCAGGCCTCTTTATCATAATGTACAAAGTAATGAAGGTCTTTATTAAGACAACAGCAGAAATAAAAGAGAAATGATTATATTTAAGAAATATGGGAAAACTAGTTTCACTAGATTTGAAAAATCATTCATTTACTTGAAACATGAAGTATTGGTAGTGTTTTATCCTGGGTGAACAACAGATGAAGAGACTGAAAATAGAAGCAGAAGTAGAAAAAGCCTGAGGAAGAGGAAAATGAGGGGGAGAAAAGAAAGAGGAGAAGTAGTAGAAGGAGACAGACACAGAAGAAGTTGGAGAAGCAGAAGCAGAAGGATAAAGTAAGGAGAAGTAAAAAGAGGAACAGTGGGATGAGAAGAACACTATTTGGAAACCAAAATGTATGTGATAAGTTGTATTTACAATGATTCTGAGACTGCATTACATTTTTCAGGTATAAAACGAGAGCACCAGATACATATAATCCTGGCAGTTGTGGAGTTATCCAGAAAGGGCACATTCAAAGCAATCACACTGGATAAAATTTAAGAGGGAATATAGAACTTCCACTTCTACATTGGATATAAAATCTGAAAACAATATCTTTTCAATTCTAACAATTAAAAAATCATAGCTTATCATGAGCTCACCAGAAAGTTGAGGATGCAAACATCTAAGTAATCTGAATTCCAACAAGGGACATGTCCCTTAAAGAGATGTGAAAAATGAACAATTTCAACTTTGTAAGAGGATGGAATAAAGAGGTAGACATAGCACAAGGAACTATGAAGAAATCAGCTACATTATATTAAAAAATGTTGAATCCAAGTTTGGGCTAGAGTGTCATTTGAAAAAGTAGAGAAACCTAGATTGAAGGGGCTTGAATTCACACTCAATATCCTCTGTGCAAGTCTCTGCCAAGTGTTGTTGAGAAAGACAGGAGCCAGGCTTGAAAATATTCAGACAACCATCAAATCAGTATCAAACATTCTCCTCTCTAACCAACAAGAAACTGATATTACTTTTTAAAATCCCTTTTTATTTTATTTTATTTTATTTTATTTTATTTTAAATTTTTTATTGATTTTTATTGTGGGTAAAAATCAAAATTCTCACAATACATACAAACATTTGCAAAATGATATATAAATATATATGCATATATGTGTATTTGCTTACAAAAATGTTATTTATATATATATATATATACATATATTTTAAGAGGTGCTTAGATTACCCAGGAAGGAATCCTTTTTATTTTTAAAGAAGCTTTAGATTACATAAATGATATATCAAAAATATAGGGGGATTCCCATACACCCCACCCACTCCTCCTTCCACACTTTCCCCATTAACAGCATCTTTGATTGTTGTGGTACATTTGTTATAATTGATGAACGTATATTGAAGCATTTCTACTAGCCATAGTCAAGAGTTTACATTATATTATAGTTCATATGCCAGTTGAACCCTGAATCTCAGCAGAGTTGCAATACACACTCTCTAGTTCATCAGAAACTGCTATTACTTTTTCAACTACAGCTCTCTTGTTACTTTAGGCGGCACTAACTTAGATAAGATTTATTGAGTTACCTAATCATAGGATTACTCCTGCATTATGAAAGTATCCAATCTATAACACACATTTTTTCCTTTTAAACACTCCCTAATAATATAAAAAAGCCTAAATCTATCATAGTTTCTTTGTAACACCCTCTTAATTAGAAATTGCACATTTCCTCATGGTTGTATTCTTGCTCACTACATTGAGTAATTAAGCCAGTTTAATGAAACACACATGTTCCTAGTGTTTTTTGGCTAAAGAGCAGTGACAATTACTTGATTAAAAGACCTATTTGTTAACACTAAGATTTTTAATATTTTGCACCAATGGTAAGAAGATATTTCAATACTAAGGGACCACAATATGAGGTAGAAGGGGGTATGATATTTTTTCCTTTAGGAGTAACGAAAGTGTTCTGAAATTGACTGAGGTGATGACAGTTAAACTATCTGATGAAAATGATAGCCACTTTGTATATACTGTGAGTGGACTGTACAAAACATGGGACTGTATAACATAGGGAATCCAGTGGTGGAAGATGGACTGTGGTTAACAGAATATGAGAACATTTTATCAAGAATGATAAATATATAATATGATGATAGCATGTTAATAATTGGATGGGTTGAGGGAAAATACATTAAATGTTAGATATGGGCTATAGCTACTAGTAATATTTTAAAAAAATGTTTCACAAGAATGCAAGGTTTTGGCAGTGGAGAGATGTATGGGAACCTTGTATGATGATATGCATGTTTGTTTTTTAAATTCACAAATTTTACTGTACATTTATTGTTTATGTATAGTCATGCACAAATATATACTTCGATAAAATTTTATTAAAAATATAAACAAACAAATAAATAGGATCATTGGAGAGGATCATCAATATGCACAGATACATAAGAAATTTCTTCAGAGAGATGGATGCTATAAGGAAGTGTCCAATGAAATGTTAGAAACAAACTTTAAAAATACACAAACACAATATCAGAAAGAAAGAATTCAGTCAGCAGGTTCATATGTAGAGTCAGTATATCAAAGGAAAGAATGAAGGAAGCTGAATACATGTTTATAGGAATAAATGGAACAGAAGGATTGTTAAAAAAATATCTCCAGTGGGAACAAATATCAAAGAGCTGTGGGATAATATCAAACAATATAATATACATAGAGTTCTACAACAAGAATACAGAGGGAATAGAGCAGAAGAGCTATTAAGGACATGACTTTTCCAAAAATAAGAAATGACATCAAATCAAAGGGCCATAATTCTCAGGGAAATCCCAGGAATGATAAATGCAACAAAAGAAATCAATTGGGCATGAAACACATCTACATTCACCATACTCACTGTAGAAAAATAAATATAATATAAACATTATGAAGGAATTCAGTGGAAAATACATATAACAATGTTGAAAAAATACAATTATTATAAGAGATTTACCATCAATAGTGAAACAAGACAGAAGATAATGGAAAGATATATTTAAAGTGCTGAAAGATAAAACTCATTCCAGGGATGAAACCCACTGAAAATAACTTTTCAATGAAAAAAAGAGAGGACTTTTTAGAAAAATTGACATGCACAGACACAGAGAAATAATATTTTTGCCAGCAGACTTGTGTTTAAAAATTATTCAGATAGAGATATGATAACAGAAAGACACTAAACATAGACATAAACGACACTAAAATGTAAAAATGAAGGTAAATATGTCATATATTTACTTTCAAAAATTCTAAATGCTTTAAGAATAATTGCCTAAAGCAAAACTAGTTTGACTAATTATATAAAATAATATATGACAACACAAAAAATTTGAAATAAAAATTGAATCTCTACTACTTTACATTTTCAATGTTATGATTAATACATTTTATTTTAGGTAGACTATGATAAATTGCACATACATATGAAATTCCTAGGTAAATTACTAAAAATAGAGAGAAAGGAAAAATTACAAACATAAGGACCAAAGGTAAAAATATCACTATAGTCACCCATAAATATTAAAAAGATAGTAAGAAAACATAAACAATGTTTAGCTGTTAACTTTGATAATTTGGACTAAATGCACTATACCTAATATGCTCATATCAGAAGAAATTGGTGATCTTTTTACTCCAATATCTCTATAAAAATTGGAATTTTTCCTTAAAAATCTGCCAAATGACAAAAAAAATTTATGTAATTATTTTCAAAATATAAGAATTTCACCTTTCCGTCATACTGGAATGTGACTAGACTTCTATATGAAGCTTATTCAACCCTGCAGAAGAAGAAAACATCTTGGGAAATAGCAAAGCAAACACATAAATGAAAACTGGGCCCCAGGATTAGCTCATGGAAAAGAGCCACCCACAAAGCTTAGTCAGATAAAGTTTGTACTCTTATACCCAAAGATACTTTCCCTTTTTTTTGAGCCACTCTATTTCTGAAGTACATCCTTATACCAGTCTGTACCTGACTAATACAGGTTTTCTACCCAACCCAATCACATCACCTGGTAAATTCCTCTTTTTATTATACAGTTTTTCCTTTCTGAAAATAAGACTACACATGTATGTTGGAGTAGCTGTCTCCAAAATTGCACTTTCTTCTCTTAGAAGCTCTAGTGAAGTCTGCCAGCAACATGTCCCTCTCATCCATGTATTTGTTAATAATTTATAATATAAAAATATATTTTCAGCTCTGATAGGAGTGGTATAATTTTATGGGAAAAATGCCCTATGATAAAGTGGTGATAAAAATGTGAACTCTTTTTTTTTTTTTTTTTTTTTTTTTTTTATTGTGGGTAAAAATCAAAATTTTCACAATACATACCAATATTTGCAAAATGATATATAAATATATATGCATATATGTGCATTTGCTTACAAAAATGTTATTTATATATATATATAAATATATTTTAAGAGGTGCTTTGAGTACCCAAAATATTACACGGAAAAAAAAAAAAAAAAAAAAAAAAAAAAAAAAAAAACCTCCCACCACATCCCACACAAACATCTCCCACAAGTGTAGCCCACCACCCTCAATGGACTTACACATCCTGGGGCCTTGCCACCAACCATAGACCACAGTTTACACCGTAGACCACACTCTCTCCCATACAGTTCTGAGTGGTGTGTGCTGATTTAAAATGGCCTGCATCCGTTGCCACAACGGTACTCAGGACAACCTCCAAATCCCAAAAAAGCCCCTGTATTTCAACTGCTCGTCCCCTCCCTGCCCCAAAAGTGTCAAGTGGCCACTGGATCCACCTCATTGTTATAATTTCTTACATTGCTAGAATCACCATATGTGAACAACAGAATACCATCAAGTCCACTCTAGTCCATAGTTCTTCCACTAATCCTGAGGGAACTGGGATGGTGATGTCCACTCCACCTCCAAGTGAAAGAGGGCTTATATCCCATGGATATAGTGAGTGGGATGATCCTGCCTGCAGATGCAGGCCCTCTCCATTCCCTGGGATGGCCATTGCCCATCGTTGTCTCCTCACCTGGTGACTTGGATGAGTCCATTGAGCTGTAGGGTAGGAGTTGCAGCACCACCGAGATTCCACGCACACCTGGCACATAGGTAGGCCAGAGACTCCAGTTTCTGGAAGTATACCTAAAAACACATCACATATAGGTTTGAATAGAAGGGACTGATGAACCATGTGCAGAGAGGACTTAGTTGAGTCCAATTCTGTCACTATCAGGAGCACAGATTCCAAAATAGAGCCCACTGAAAAGGCATCAGTCTCTGGGTCTATCCCCACTTATATAGGACCTAGGTGTCTCCAGAGATCTCAGGAGCCCCTCTGTGTGGGGTGATAGGCACTTAGATGTTCTATGAGCTCCTACTGAGGTGTGCATAAGAGTTACCTCTGGGATGACCTCCCGAGTCTCTTTGAAGTCTCTTAGCCACTTGAACTCATTTGTCTTTACCTTTTCCCCCTTTAATTCAAGGTCTTTTTCCAGTTGTGTTGCCAGTTGGCACTTGGTATTAATCCCTCATTGCCAGGGAGGCTCATCCCTGGGAGTCGTGTCCCACGTTGGGGGGAAGGTCATGCAATCATATGCTGAGTTTGGCTTAAAGAGAGACCACATTTGAGCAACAAGGAGGCTCTCAGGTGGCAACCCTTAGGCACCCCACAACAGCAGGCTAAGTCTCAGTTACAAGAGCAAAGACTCACAAGGGTAATCATCAATAAAAATAACACATCAGTGGGTCATCCTCTTTTGACAGACACTGTTCCTGCACTCAGAGGACTATTGCTGCTCCCTTGGAGACTGTGGCAGAGCTCTCCAGGCTAGGAATTAAGATTCCCTCATTTATTGTGTGATTGTCCACCCTTCGTGACCATGCCCCATCTTTTGATCTTCTGAACAATTTTGTATATCTTTCATGTATATTCGGATGAACTAATTCCCATGTAAACCCCCTCCCAGACACCCCCCACCAATAATCCCCTGCAGTACCCATTGTAACCCTTCTGTGATCCAAATCCTCCATGAACATGTAGTCCATAAAATAATCAAATACACTTACTAGGAAAAAGAAACAAGTATGATAAGCTTACATGCAAGAGACAAACATAAGGAAAATCAGGGGAAAAAAA
>JAKSZT010054149.1:238116-389115 GCA_026826555.1 Tolypeutes matacus | reverse complement strand
GGAGGGAGGGAGGGAGGGAGGGAGGGAGGGAGGAGGGAGGGAGGGAGAAAAGAAGGAAGGAAGGAAAGAGAGAGAGAGAAGGACAGGTAGAGGGAGAGGGAGGGAGAGAGAGAGAGAACACCATGGAAACAAAAAGCTGAAATCAACAAAACCTGAAAGAGAAAAGAGAGAACAAAAAGTCACCCCTATGTTCCATTCCATGTGACAGAGGAACCTAGGATTGTTGGACTTTGGGAAGAAAGCATCATCTTAATGTTATCTTGATTTGTACATTTATCTCAGCCTTAAAACTATAAGCTTGTAAGCTAATGAATGTCCATTGTTAAAGCCAACACATTTCATAGTATCTAATTTCAGCAGCCTAGCAAACTAAAACACACGACAATACTGCTTCTTCTAAAGTGTTATACAGTAACACTGAACCTTCCTTCCTTAATAATGCATCTTTACATCTGCCAAACAAACTGGTCTTATCCTATCACTTGCCATCTAATTGTTCAGGTTCTTTTCATTATTATGTTCTGGTAGCTAATCCTTCCTTTTCCAGCTTATCTTTCTTTTCCTTAAATTGTTTAAAACTTTACTTTTTAAAATATGTATAAGAAATATAATGTCATGACAAAACAAATTAGAAACCCCAAACCATCTATTCTATATAACTGAATATTTTGTCTAGCTATAACATTATAATGTGCTTTTAAATTTTTCACATAATTAAAAATGCATTAATGACTTGTCTGGGAAATCCACGGGCACATTTTTTTATTTTAAATGTGCCATGGAGGAAGATTGATGTCAAAATTAACTGAAGGGAGGCTGAGAAAAAAATGCATATGTTGATGAGGAAAAACTAGAATGAAAGAAATAAAATTCAAACTTTTATTAATTTGATGAAATCAATTCATTATTTTTTATATATATGCTTAGGAGTCACAAGAAAAATATCAGTCTTAATACAAATCTTTCCATCAGTTCAATGATGTACCAGAGTCCATATTGGTATAATATTGAAACATAGGATTTGGAATCAAAGAATAAGTGTGGCTCAGAACAATGACTAAAACTAGGGATGATGTTAGACTTTATCTCCAAAGTTTACTCTATAAAAATCTATGTGGGAGAGCAGATGTGGCTCAAGTGGTTGAGTGTCTGCTTCCTACATATGAGGTCTTGGGTTTAATCTCTGGCCCTGGTATCTTAAAAAAAAAAAAATTAGCTAAATGTTTGAATGACGAAGAAGACACAGTAACGTACAGACAGAGAGAAAATATGAAACAATGAATATATAAAGAATTTTCTTTAATTATTTCAATATTTATTATAAATGAAGGAGACTCATATAATTGAATTTTGTCATCAAATGTATTAATTTTTACCAACTAACAAATACTGGCTCTCAAAGTTAATATTAAAACCAAATCATTAAAACATATAACCAAATCACAAAATATATGTAACCAGAGACTTGAGCCAGGCATTCCATCCTTTAACTAAATGTATTTGTTTTGTGAAAGGTAATATGCATTCAAACATTTTTCTATTTGGATTATATCCCTCAAATCTTATTATGATTCAAAGGACTTTAAATGTGGGTTTTGTGGTCATTTTTTAACTTTCCAAATCCCCAAGATAGTATACCTTTTGAAAAGTATTTTCTGTTTCATAAGTATATTTTTTCTGGAGGCTGAAAGAAAAGCTACACTGGGTATGGCCAACTCAATATTAGCAACTGTTAAAGGCATTCAGGAGTTACAAAGAGAAAGTGAAAATGATTCTTAGAGAATTTAGTAATATAGGACCATACTTTAGAAATTAATGAAATAGCTCCCATAAATATTTTAATAGAAATGAAAAGAATTCCAGGTATATTGGACTCAACAATGAAACATGAAACACTAAGTTTCAAAATAGGAGAGACATAATAAAAGTTAGCATTTATTAAGCACTTTCTTCAGAAATGGAATTTTGTGCACATTGCTTTATTTCATCTTGATAGCAACTCTCACAGCCAATAAATGCCAGAGCTAAGATTGAAATCCAGGTTTCCTTTTTTGTGTATATACTCTTTACAGCTATATATGCCTCCTATTATACGATGACCTAACTCTGTAACCACACCTTGTTTTATATTGTAATAAAATGAAACAAGATTCTTAATAAATGTCAATATTTTTTAAACCTTTGAAACAAGAAGAAAATTTTGAAGCACATAGTAAACTTAAATGACTTCCAGATATTTAGCTAACCAAATAAAGTTTAAAGAATTATATGAAAATATGTCCCTGAATGTATTGAGTCAAATATTTTCTATTGATAAATAGGTAAAATTTATTGATAAAATTTCCTGACAGCTCAGGCTTGGAACCAATTATGTTGCTATTACATTCAACTGTGAAATAATCTTCAATCAGGAAAATGAAAGCATCCATCCAATTTGGAATCTTCTTATTTATCACTAGATACATAAATTTAAAAATTTCTATTTTCTTTTTTCTTTTCTAGTAAGTGTGGGATTCTAATTCTTAGGCAGAACTCTACATATAGCAGAGGTTGATGGATACATTCTATTCACATATGCAATACGCAGGGACTTAAAGTTTATATTACTAGGGATTTCATAACAGAATCAAATGATATTTTTGGTTCTATCTCCCCAAATACTCTGCAACTGATTTGAAATTTCCTCCTACCTCTAGAATAACAAATGCAGTTTGTTCACACTATAATATGGTTCATTTAGACTGTTAATATGTATTAATTCCACTTTGGATTCCATAGGAGATGCCCGAAGGGAAATATATGCCAATTATTTTCTGGCTCAAAACATCAATATGATGATTTACTCAATAAGATAGAGTAAATGGTTCTGTAATAATGCACTAAACATTGATATTTGTGAATGAATAGAGTTCCTTTGTGTCTGTTTCAAAATGATGGCTTATAACTGGGCTATGACCACATTAAAGTACAGAGACTATTCCCATTGGGTTTTTGATGTAGTGCATGTGTACTTTTTTATATCAGATCAGTTTCCCACAGAAGGTATTAGGAATAGTGAAGGTTTCCTCCCTTGTACTTCTGATCATTCCATAATCCCCAAAAATGGGTACAATAATACTATGGTGGTGAAAATTGTTGCCAGTGTCTGAAATATACGTTGCCATTTGATATCTTTATTCACTGAGGGTAATAAGTATCTTTCTGTGTATTAATTAATTTTGTTATTTAGAATTACTGTTACCTTTTTGCCAAGTTAAAAAGAAATGAGTATTCCTTTATCTGCCAAATCATATATATATATATATATAAACAATAAATTTTTAAAAATCTGTGGAAGAGCTGCAGTGTTATTTCCAGGTGAATTAAGAGGAGAGACAGGGGGATAAAAAAAAAACTATGAAAATAAATATTTATCACATACAGTGAAAAAAAAGGCTATTTATTCAGAACTAGCTATAAAATGTTTTCTTATCTTTTTACTGCTGATACTGGGTTTGGATTTTCTGGTAATTGTCCATTTGTACATACAGTCTCTCAGTTCTGTCTTTTGGTTATTCTCACACTTTCAAGAGGTTGACCAATTCAGAGAAAGGAAGAATCCAGATCGTCCCTGCTCAGAGACTGAGTCATCTTTATAGTCAATTGCAAAACCTCCTTGACTCTTTGTTATATTATCACAGTGACCATCTGATGAGTGAGTAGCGACATAGAAGCATTTATGATTCTGGATAGAATGCAACAGACCTGAATCATGACAGCTCTGATAAAACAAGAAAACTTAATAATCTTTATAATATGCTTCAGAATCTGAAATTACCAATTGCCTACCCCAAACTGAGGGAACAATCCATAGACCATGACGATCAATGTAGAAAGCCAAAGTGTAAGGAAATGTGTGGCCTCTTCAACTTTGTCTGTTTCATTAATCCAAGTAAAATGAGCAGTATTAACAATTGAACAGTCAATACCAAGATGGGCCAACAAGAAATCTAGATCATTGTGATTTTCCATCATTACTTGAGTCAATGAATAGAGGCTGATATGCATTCCATCTAGGATGGAGAGAGTATCATCACTTATTTCTGTCAAAGTTAGTGATAAGTTTCTTACAGTCTTTTCTATTTTTATGATTCCCAGCAATAGGAAGACTGCTCTGATTTTTTAGAATAAATGAGTCAGCAATTATTCCAGGTTGTGTGCCTGAATAATTTTGTGTCCTCATTTTGTACCTCACAGCTGAGTTGGAATTTCCACTCATGGTGATTTCTAGAATGATGTCTGTTATGTTTTTGGATTTTTAAAAAGTAGAGACAAGTCTCAAAACACTATTCCTAAAGTGGATGAGGCATTAGTCTGAGAAAACAGGACCAGGCAACCTGGTCACATAGGAAATACAATCCAGTACTCATGTAGATCCAGGAGAAAAGGAGTTGCCACAGCACAAGGTCAGGTCTAGGGGCTCCCATTAACTGGTTACATATTTGGATCTCTATTAGTCACTCCCAAATGGCAAGTATTTGGCCCATTACCCTATGAACATTTTGAAGTTCAAACTTAGAATTTAGGTCTGATCATTGGATCATAATAATTCATTTTTTTTCTGGGAAAGGAGATGCTAACAAAGTCAGAGATTGAATTGTTTAAGGTCTGTTACCTATGTAGGTGAAAGTGGTCTCATTTGATTAAATCATAATTGCCCAGAGGATTTTATCAAAAGAGTCTAGTTATGTGTAGTATATCTACCAGGCAGTAAGATTATGGACAGTGTCAACTGTTTGGGATAATCTAAAACTGGTATTAGAATAAGTATGTTCTGGCATAACAATTATAATAATGAGGGAAGGAAAGAGTAAAATGGTCATTATCAGTGGATCACAACAATGGGTTATAGAAAATGAGAGGAATGATTATAAATAATCAGATAAATACAAACAGGAATTAAATAAGGGTCGTGGTCCAACATCTTGAGTGGAAGCTTTCTATTATCTCCTGTCATATGCTTGTTCCAAATATCTTGAAAAAGCTGTGTACTACCAAACAGCATCTGATTCTGGAGGATCTCTGTGAATCCTCAGTTTGAGGTCCCATATTGGAGTAACCTTCCAATAGTGTGGAACTCTGAATTGCTTCTTTATTTTTAAGGATGAACCTAAATGTTGACTCACTGGAAATTTACTACTATGTTTTTTGTTAATAGTACCTGGTAAAGTCTTTTCCAATGAGATTCAAGGGCAGTTTTTCTGATATATCATCTAAAAAGCAAATTATTTATAGCTCTCAATGCTTACCTTAAAAAAGAAGAAAGATCTAAAATCAATGACTTAACTACACAGCTGGAGGAGCTAGAAAAAGAATAGCAAGCTAATTCCAAAGCAAGTAGAAGGAATGAAATAAAAAATATCAGAGCTGAAATAAATGAAATTGGGAACAAAAAAATATAGAGAGAATTAACAAAACCAAAAGTTGATTCTTCGAGAAGATTAAAAAAATTGACAAACCCTTAGCCAGACTGACTAAGAAATAAACAGATAAGATGCAATTAAATGAAAAAATAAAAATGGGAACATTACTACTGATCCCACAGAAATAAGAGAGATTCTAAGAGGATACTATGAGCAACTTTATGCCAAAAAATTAGACAATGTAGACAAAATGGAAAAATTCCTAGGAATGAACAAACAACCTACACTGACCCCAGAAGAAATAGAAGATCTCAACAAACCAATTACAAGTAAAGAGATTGAAACAGTCATCAAACAGGTCCCCAAAATGAAAAGCCCAGGATCAGATGGTTCCACAGTGAGTTCTACCAAGCATTCAAAGAAGATTTAATATCAATCTTACTCAAGCTCTTCCAAAATTGAACAAGAAGGAGTGCTACCAAGCTCCTTGTATGAAGCCAATATCACCCTAATACCAAAGCCAGATAAAGATATTATGACAAAAGAAAATTATAGACCATTTCTCTAATGAATACACATGCAAAAATTCTCAATAAAATACTTGCTAATCGAATCCAACAACACATTAAAAGAATTATTCATCATGATCAAGTGGGTTTTATATCACACATAGAAGGCTGGTTCAACATAAGAAAATCAATCAGTATAATATACCCCATTAATAAATCAAAGAAGAAACATCACATGATCTTATCAAATTGATGCAGAAACGGCATTTGACAAAAAACAGCATCCTTTCTTGATAAAAATACGACAAAAAATAGGAATTGAAGGAAACTTTCTGAACATAATAAAGGCCATATATGGAAAACCCACGGCTAACATTCGTACTCAATGGTGAAAGACAGAACACTTTCTCATTGAGATCAGGGAAAGACAAGGATGCCCATTGTCACCACTGTTGTTCATTATAGTGCTAGAGGTTCTAGCTAGAGCAATCAGACAAGAAAAAGAAATAAAAGACATCCAAATCAGAAAGGAAGAATTAAACTTTCACTATTCACAGATGATATGATTGTTTATCTAGAAAGTCCTGAAAAATTCACAGCAATGCTACTAGAGTTAATAAATGATTTCAGTAGAGTGTCAGGATACAAGATCAATACACAAAAATCAGTGGTGTTTCAATACACAAGTAATATGCAATCTGAGAGGAAGTCAGGGAAAAAATTCCATTTACAATAGCAACTAAAAGAATCAAATATTTAGGAATAAACTTAACTAAAGAGGTAAAGCACTTGTATTCAGAAAACTATAATATCTTGCTAAAAGAAATCAAGAAAGACTTAAATAAATGGAAGAACATTCCATGCTCATGGATTGGAAGTCTAAATATCATTAAGATATCAATTCTACCCAAATTGATATACATATTCAATGCAATCCCAATAAAAATTCCACCAGCATTTTTTAAACAAATGGAAAACTCAATTATCAAATTTATCTGGAAGGGTAAGAGGACAAAAAGCCAGAAAAATCTTAAAAAGGAAAAGTGAAGTTGGAGGACTCTTATTTCCAGACTTTATTTTATTTTTTTTTTTTTTAAGATTTTTTATTTTTTATTTTTTATTTTTTTAAGATTTTTATTTATTTATTCATTTATCCCCCCCTTGCTGCTTGTGCTTGCTGGGTCAGCTAACCATGCCGTGTGGGCGGGCTTGCCTTCACCAGGAGGCCCCGGGAACCGAACCCGGGGCCTCCCATATGGTAAACGGGAGCCCTACTGATTGAGCCACAGCAGCTTCCCTTATTTCCAGACTTTAAATCATATTACCTAAATACAGTAGTAAAAACAGCATGGTATTGACATAAAGATAGACACATAGACCAATGGGACCAATTGATGGTTCAGAAACAGACCCCCACATCTATGGCCAAGTGATTTTTGACAAACCTGTCAAACCCCCCCAGCTGGGACAGAACAGTTTATTCAACAAATGGTGCCGGGAGAACTGGATATTCATAGTCAAAAGAAGGAAAGAAGAGCCCTCTCTAACACCTTATAAAAAATTTAATTCAAATGTATCAAAGACCTAAATATAAAAGTAAGTACAATAAAGCTCCTAGAAGAAAATGTAGGGAAATGTCTTCAATACCTGGTGGTAAGTGGTGGATTCTTAAACCTTACACCGAAAGCACGAACAACAAAGGGAAACAGGGATAAATGGGACCTCCTCAACACTTCTGTGACTCAAAGGACTTCATCAGGAAGGTGAAAAGGGAGCCATTCAATGTGAGGAAATATTTGGAAACCACATATCCAATAAGGTTTTGATTTCCATTCTATATAAAGAGATTATACAAGTCAACAATAAAAGAGCAAGCAATCCAATTAAAAAATGGGCAAAAGATTTAAGTAGACATTTCTCCAAAGAGGAAATACAAATGGTCAAAAAGCACATGAAAAAATCTTCCATATCACTAACTAGCTATTAAGGAAATGCAAATTAAAACACAATGAGATATCATCTAACACCACATAGAATGGCCAGTACTAAAAAAAAAAAAAAAACACAACAATAAGTGCTAGAAAGAATGTGGAGAAATAGGAACATTCCTTTACTGTTGGTGGGAGTGTAAAATGGTGCAGTCTCTGGGGAAGACAGTTTGGCAGTTCCTCAGGAAGCTAAATTTAGAGCTGCTATATGATCCAGCATTTCCTCTACTAGGAATATATCCAGAAGAACTGAAAACTATGACACGAACAGACATCTGCACATGGATGTTCATAACGGCATTATTCACAATTGCCAAAAGATGGAAACAACCCAAGTGTTCATCAACCAATGAATGGGTAAACAATATGTGGTATATACATATGATGGAATACTATGCAGTAAGAAGAAATGAAATTGGGACACATGTGATAACACGGATGAATCTTGAAGACATTATACAAAGTGAACTAAGCCAGACACAAAAGGACAAATATTGCATGTTCTCATTAATATGAACTAAATACAAAGAATAAACACATGGAGTTAAAACTTAGAGTATAACTCATTAGGAGATAAAAGGAGGGTTGAGAAGAACTACTGATGCTTAATGTATATAGAAGCTTTAATTAACTTGACTGTAAAAGTATGGAAATGGATAGAGTTGATGGTAACATATTATAATGAGTAGCAACTGGTTTATAAATGGGATTGTAGCTTAAAAAGGTAGTCTGAGAAAGAAAACGTCAAATGAAAGAAAGCTAAAGAATAATCTAGGGACTGAATAACACACTGAACCCAGAGGTGGATGAGAGGCGTGGTTGAGGGTGCAAATGCAAGTGTGTCCTTCTGTGAGCTACAATAGATGTGTATCACTATTGCAGGGTGGGGGGAATGTGGAGAACCATGAGAAAACTACAATTGGTGTGACATAAAGACTGTGGTTAACAGCAATACTATAATATTCTTGCATCAATGCCAAAGATGTACTGAGTTGATAATGGAAGTATATGGAAAAGGTTTGCCAAATGTATGCTATGGACCATGGTTGGTGCTAATAGCCTAATGATCTTATCTTATAATTTGTAACAAATGTTCCAGCACAGTGAAGGGGTGTTATGGGAAATCTACATATATAATTACACATATGATTGTTTTGCAAGTTCACAACCTCTGTAATAATATATTTTAAAAAGCAAGGTGAGTTGGGGGGAAAATACACCAAATGTAAGATAGGGACTATAGTTAGTAGTAGTATTTGACAATGTCCTTGCATAGTTTGTAACAAATGTTTCACAGCAATGGAAAGTGTTGGTGGAGGGGTGATGTATGAGACCCGATATGATGTTATGCATGTTTATTTTGTAAGTTCACAAGCTTTACTATACACTTATTGTTTATGCATGTTCATTTATGAATGATGTACTTCAATTAAAAATATATTTATAAAAGCAAATTATTCTGATTGGAGATAAATTGTTTAAGATGTTGTGGGAAGACAATCTTAAATTTTGGTGATTAGAAACGGTATTGTACATGAGTTCCTTGTAATATTTTTTCCAATTTGCATACAGTAATACAAAGCCTAGTATTGGAGGTGAAATCCCTAAATGCATGGACCTTCCAACTACTAGTTCACAGGGAGAAAAGTGATGTGACCCTCAGGGAATGTATGACCATAAGGGACAGTGGAAGTAGCCTAGGCCAAGGAATAGCAAGAATTTCTGAAAGATTTTCTAAGTTTGATTTGAGTATGTCATTGGTCTTTTAAACCTTTCTATAAGTTTTTAGGCTGTAAGAACAGCATAGTATTTTAGTGAATGGTATTGTTTATAGAGTTCCTTTATAACAATTCCTAAAAAGTGTTTGCCCAGATCACTTGATACAAAAGTTGGAATGCCCAAGTTTGGATACACAAAATCAAGCAGGTTTTTTTGTAACTATGGAGACTGCAGCTTTTCAGAAGAGAAATGCTTCAACTCATCATGAAAATAGACTCACAAGAACTAAAACATGTACAAATCCCATGGAGGGTACAAGCTACATAAAATCTATCTGAAGCACTCAAAGACCCCTTGAGGCTTTGGTTCCTGGCCATGTACTTCTTTTACAGGTTCACAGGACCATGTTGTTGACAGGTTATGAATGACAGGAAAATAACCTCAGCCATCTTATTAAAGTTTTTCCACTAATGTTGATGTAATATAGTAACTAATTTGTTCATTCCATCATGAGTAAATTCACAGAGAAATTTGGTTAATACCCATTTAAAATGCTACTGAGTGGCTGTTTTAGAGATCACAAGAGATCTTCCGCATGAGGGGATTACTAGATTTTTTTCCCATTTTCCCTTTTCAAAAACAGGGGCTAAATAGTGATAGTATATAATGGCCTCTTTGAATCCCTCTGGGGATTAATCCTTTGAGGATAGGCATAGGATTACAACCTTGGTTAAGGCAGCTTGTTTGGCATAATGATGAGCCTAAGCATTTCATTTATTTTCCACATTCCATCTCTCTTTTAAATGGGCCTCAACCTTTATGAAAGCCAGCTCTATAGGAATTAGGAGTGTATCTAGAGATTCCTTAACGTGTCCATTTTTGATGGGCGTTCCAGAAAGTGTAAGAAGATGCTTTTGTTGCAAAGCATCCCAAAGTCATGTACTACTCCAAAAGCACACATGCTTTCTGTATATATATTTACTGTCTGCTCTTTGACTAGATGGCAAACTCTACGTTTTGCCATCTGGCCTGATTTTATTTTTGATGTAGGATTTTATTGTAAAAGAATGCTTAAATCAGTGATAGCATATCTGTGACAGTTTGAATTTCTTTTATGAATCCCCAAAAGAAAAAGATTACGTTTATCAACTAATCCATTCCTGTGGGTGTGAGCTTCTTTTGATTGGGACTTTGTCAGGAGTGAAGTGTGATTCAGGTTAAGTCTTTACCTTCTTTCTGAGTCTGATATAAATGTAGGCACAGAGAGAGAGACACAGGAAAAGGGAGCTCTACCATTTTTGATCCTCCCATGTGAGAGGACTAGAGGATGGTCTAAGCACAAAGACCCCAAGAGGCTGGCCCTACGGAATAGGTCAAGAGGAGTAGAGCCTTGCCATATGCCTTATAGCTAACAGCTGAACTTGGGAGAAAGTGGAGCAGCTGAGACTGAAAGAGGAGGCTGGAAAGATACAAACCCTATTTCTGGTTGCTACCAGCTGATCTCCAGGAGAAGTAGATTCTGGAGGGGAAGGCAGAGTCCTCAGCAGAAATCAGTGACCATCTTGCTTGTCCATGTGGCATGATCCTGAGAAGGCATCTCTGCTTATACCAAGAATTGAATGTTTCATGACCTTGGATCAGTAAGTTTTTTATGTAAATAAAATCCACATTATAAAAGCCAATCTGTTTCTGGTACTCTGCATCGGCAGCCCTTAGGAAAATGAAGACAAGATCCTATTTGATAACCTCCAGTTTTGGTTTTGATCCTGTATTAGTCAACCAAAGGGGTGCTGATGCAAAATACCAGAAATCTGCTGGCTTTTACAAAGGGTATTTATTTGGGGTAGAAGCCGACAGTTACCAGACCATAAAGCATGAGTTACTTTCCTCACCAAAGTCTATTGCCATGTGTTGGAGCAAGATGGCTGCTGATGTTTGTGAGGGTTCAGGCTTCCTGGGTTCCTCTCTTCCTGGGTCTTGCTTCTCTCTGGACTCATCTGCTCTGTTTTCCCCACAACGTCAGCTGTAGACTATGAGGCTCTCTAGGCTTTGCCTCTCTCCAAAAGGCCCCTGTAGACTATCAGGCGAAGGGCTCTGTATCTCTCCCTGGGACTTCTGCCATGTCTAAGAGCCATCTCTATTCCTCTGTGTTCTTTTCCTGTGTGTTTATTTCCCAGACTCCAGCTTAAAACTCAGTATCAGAATTCCAACTCTGTCCTTTGCCATGTCTTTTACCTGAGTCCCCACCCACCAACGAGTGTGGACTCAATGCCCTACTAACATGGCCCAATCAAAGCCCTAATCATAACTTAGTCACACCCAGCAGAACAGACCAGTTTACAAACATAATCCAATATCTATTTTTGAAATTCATAAATAATGCCAAACTACTACAATCCCTTATATTCCAGATGTACTCTTCTTTACCTCCATTAGCAGTCCATTTCCCCTTTGTAAGCAGGATCAGTCTCTCCAATCAATACAGTAATCACTTTTTGCCCATTGGTTCAGAGGCATGAGGTGACCAGAATATCCAGCTGTCAGTTTTATGTCCCATTTCAATGGAGTCATTGTTAAGTTACCTGGTGGAAGAACTCCTCTGTTTGGAAACTTCTAGCTCCAGAGGAGAATAAGTTAAGAGGGACAAAAGGCAAAACTTGTGAAAGTGAATCACTTAGGTAATAGTGATAGTTCCACTCCCATTTCCACCTTATGATTTCTGGATCCATGAATCTTGGCTCTTGGAGAAACAACACCATAGATTTTACACTGATTTAGAGAGCATACAACCCCCAGAGAACATTTATCTGCTCTGCAAGGTATTGCTCTCCTGCTGACAATGTGATTGAGCCTTAAATGGGTCATTTCACAGTTTTGTAAATGTAGGTGATTCAAGATGATGAAGAACACGGTAACGTCATTTAACACAACGAGCATAGACTAAAGACATACTTTTTTGCTGTGAAGTGATTTACTCAAACAGAAGCAATGCTCATGGAATACTATGATGGTGGATAAGGCATGCTATAAGTCCACAGATGGTAGTTGTGGCAGAAGCATTGTATGCAGAGAAGGTAAATCAGTATCCAAAATAAATGTTTTATTCAGTAAGAACAGAAGACTAGCCCTTCCATGAAGAAAATGGTTCAATATATCCAATGTGCCAGCAGATAGCAGAGTGATCATCTTGGGTAATAGTGACATATTGGGAACAAGTGTTTGTCTCTGCTGCTGATAAACTAGGCATTCAGCAGAGACTGAAGGCAAGTTGGTCTTGGTGAATTGAAGTCCATATTTCTGAGCCTATGCATATCTTCCATCCCTAATATCATGATCATTTTGTTCATGAGCCCATTGGACAATGACAAAGATACTGGGAATAGAGGCTGACTGGTATACACAGAATGGGTCATCTTATGAACCTCTGGTAAAGATGCTGTCTAATGTGCATTCTCATAGGACTCAAATATCTTTATATTTTTTACCCAATTGGAAAGATCTATCCACACCCTTTTCCTCCAGACGAGTTAAGATCTGATTTTCCAATCAGGTGCCTTCCAAACTATGACCACAGAGCCAAAGTACTGGCCACAGCCCATGATTATGTATACAAATACACCTCTAGCCATTTCTCCTTAAAAGAAAAATGAACAATGAGGCACACTGCTTGAGGTTCTGCCCATCGGGAGGATCTCATTTCATCACTGACCTTCAGTAATATCCCTGAAAGGTGCTGTAGTGCTGCAGTTGTCCACGTTTGGATGGTGTCTGCATATTCTGTAAAATCTTTTAGCTGAGGAGATTCCGATCTCAATGGGGAAAGTGCAGCATGAATTCTCCTTGCAGCTTATAGTAAAATGTGAGAAGGAAGAGATAAGCTGAGAGCTGAATTCCTGGGCACAAAGAAACCAGAAATTGATGGTTTGGGAAATTCTGAGCTTCCAGAACATGGATCCCCAGAGGAAAGGGCTCCATTTAAGAATTTAAATGAACTTGGAACCATGCAGCCATTTCCTTGCAATTTAGGATTGGAAAGGCAGTTATTCAGGAAGGATTTGTAGGAAGTGTTACAGTCTGATGACTGGGACCCCTGCTTCCTGCATGTTAAACCAACAAGTTTTTGTTGTTTTTTTTTTGCAAGTTCTGTACAAATAGAACCACTGTCAGCCTGAACTAAAAGGTTCAGAACACGGAGAGTTCAAAGGAAAAATGATTTCAAGGACAAAATCATGAACACTGAGGTCTGGACTTAAGACTTCTTCTCAGGCCAAGTGTGGAAGTTCACCCATGTGTGCAGGAAAAAAGAGTTTTCCCCGACATTTGAAGAGGGCAGACCTTCCAACACTTTGTTCAGGGAAAGTGTTATCACCAGAAGCTTCAGGGAGGGGGTCACAATACCTGGGGATTGAGGAGAGCTAGGCCACCACCCTACTGTTCTGAGGGGTTTGGGCTTGTGCCCCTGAGATTGGGGAGAGTGTGGTTGTCACGCCAGTTTGCTAAAGCTGTTAAGCATGTGCCTGGGAAATTGGGAAGAACGTGGCTGTCACCCCAGTGTTCTGAGTGGTGAGGCCTAGATCTCAGCTGCTACTCAGATGCTTGATGAAGTTGGAGCTGAGAAGATGGTCACTGGGCAAGTCCTTGGGTGGGATGGTACTGCTGCTCCATGAAGCTACAAGAAGAAGACATCATCCTATAGAAGACTCTCAGACTTTGAAATCTGAATATGCTCTGCATGTTTTCAGAACTGATTGGGACCAATGACAACCTGCTTTCCTTCCAATTTCTCCCTATGATAATGGAAATGTTTATTTTATGACTGTCCTTCTTTGTATATTGGAAGCAGATAAATTGTTTTCTAAGTTTCACAGGGCTACAGCTGGAGGAAGTTTTGCTTTAAGACAGACTGCATGCCCATAAATATTTGTGATGCAATTTTGTGCTTAACATAGTAACTGAAATGATTTAAGGTTATGAAATATTGTGATGGAACAATGTATTTTGCATATGGAAAGGATGTGCATTTTGAGGGTCTAGAGAATGGAATATGCTGGCTTGATTCTTTTGTGTACCACAGAAAATTTTGTTTTTAAGCTTACCCATTCTTATCGAATATGATAACTTTTGGTTAGATTCAGCTAAAGAAATTTTTTATGAGATCATTTTTTTATTAGATCACTTCAGTCAATGGCATTTAATTAGATTGTGGGACCCAGGGTAGGTCCTAATCCTCTTAGTGGAGTCCTTTTAAATGGAGGAGTGAAAGCAGAGATTCACAGAAAAAAGCCTCAGAAACAGAAGGACAGGTCTTGGAGACTGGAGGCTGGAATTATTGTAGCACAGGGGCACAGAAAGAGGTCCACAAAAGGCGAGGCCCATGAAACAGCTCAAAGCTGAAGAGAAAAAGCCTAGAGGATAGAGGAGAGAACACTGGACCCGCAGTGAGACAAGCCCTGTGCCTGCTTGCCCACAGCTGAGCTCAGAGAGAATGTAAGCCTGAAGGAGAAAGCAAAGCTTGGCTGCCATTTTGCCTTGCCATGTAGCAGGAAACCAGGATCACCAGCAGCCAACTCTGGTGAGACAGCATCTCTGTTGATACCTCGTTGAACATGTTCACAACTTCAGAGCCCTAAGCTTTTAAACTAATAACTTCCCATTATATAAGCCAACCCATTTCTGGTACTTTGCACTGGTATCCTTTAGCAAATAAAAATAGTCTTTTTGTTAGTAGAAGAGGCCAGAAGCAACAAATTTTCCTTTACCTGAAATGGAATATATTGGCATTGCCATCTTTACCTGATGACCAGAAATTTCACTGATATGGAAGGCTCCTGAATTTTTGTTCAATTTTTTACCCATCCTCTCACATGCAAATGTCTTATCAATAAAGTTAGAGCTGTTGTTGCTTCTGCTCACTAGGTCCAATCAGTGTCTCATCAATAATGGAACAGTGAGATATTTTAGTGAAGGGTAATATGATCAGGTCACCTGCAGACTAGATTATGGAGTAGGGCTGTAGATTTGCTATATCCCTGAGGAAGGATAGTGAAGATGTTTTTCTGGACTTTCCAGCTGAAGGACAACTAAGAAGTCTAGGGAAAAAAAACATATTTGCTAAATGAATAGCTGTATACCAAGTACCTGAAGTTGTATTAATTTGTTCAAGCAATGATACCATATCTAAAACATCAACTCCATTTAAAATAATGAGCTGGTTAATTTTATGAGAATGCACAATCATCCTCCAAAATCCATCTGTTTTCTGTATAGGCCAAATAGGAGAGTTGAATAGGGATGTGATGGAATCACCACCCCTGTGTCCTTCAAGCCCTTAATGGTGGCACTAATCTTCACATACATGTGTGAATCTATTTCTGAACTCTATACTCAGTTCCATTGATCAAGACATCTATAATTTCAGCAATACCAACTCTCTTGATTATATTAGCTTTTTGGTAAGTCCTAAAATCAAATTATATGAGTCTTCTAATTATATTCTACTTTTCCTAAATTGTTACTGTCTTAGTCCTTTGCTTCTTCATATTAATTGTAAAATCATGTTGTCATTTTCTGCAAAAAAAAAAAAAATGGCCTCACTTAAATTTTAATTGGGTTGCATTGAATCTATTGATCAATTTGTGATTGCATTAATTCATAGATCAATTGCTCCCAAATGGATTCCTTACCAATGTTATATTTCTTTATTTATTTTATTCAGAATCTGTGGCCCCTAAGTTAATTAATCAGCAATCAGATTACCTATCCACTAAGATAGAATCTCTTGGTGTGGGTCACAGGAAGTTATAATATTTTTCAAAGTTATTCTGAGTTTCTTATATTTATAGCCAAGTACTAGTTTATTATTGATTAGTATATGAGAGCCTCAAGACAAAGAAATACCATATATAACTCAAAATATGTGACCTTTTACTCTACCAGGCCTCTAATAGTCTAACGTTCTATAACATAGAAAATTACAGTTAGCTGTCTACTGCCCTAACTCTCCTGTTCTTATCCATAAGTTTATCTCCTTTGTGAGAATCTGTGAGCTAAAACTCTCAAGCCACTTAGTAGTATTTTAAAATATAAATAAGAAACATTATAATTTTTATTTAAAATTATAAACTATCTAATAGGCTAAGCTTTCATTTTATTATGTAAATATATTTGAAATTTTTGAAGAATTAAAAGGTTATATTCCCAAAATCAGGAAACTGGATTTCAGGGAATTTATGTTATTAACCTGATGACACTCTATTTTCAGCTTATATGTATCAGAGATAAGATTACATACTAGAAAATAATCATCAAATTACTTTTCCTATTCTCTGACATCTGGTTTTTCCACTGAGGGACCTTTTTTTATTAAAAGAAAAAGTGCTGTCATGTAGACATTTTTATCATGTAGTTCATTGTTCCAGAAACTTTTACTTGTATATTATAGAGTTAAAACTCATCTTGTTACTCTTCTGTTGTAGAAGAGTGATTGTGTTTTCTCCTTGGGCATCCCCTGTGGATTTCAAAAAGAGCTTTAATAAGCTGGGATACATATCCCAATGCATAATATTCACAGTGTATTGTAATTGAATGACCAGCTCAGTTCTACAAGTAAGAAGAAATATTTTCATCACTTATATAATATCTTAAAAACTATTACTCTGAATGTCAAACTAGAGTATATTCTTTAATATTCAAATTTGAGAGAGGGTATCCTAGTTTACTCAGAATTGTATTAATATTTAGCCACTGACCTTCTAGGGAAGATAGCTAGAAAATAGGAAGTTCTTTCTATGTACTTAGATTGATAGGACTATAAATCAGTAATTTACTTTATTTTTCTTCATGAAAGATAATAAAAGAGGGACAGTTGAAATAAAGGACAATATTTAACTTTAAGCCAAATATAAAAGATAGGGAAAATTAATTTTCATCCCCCCATTTGGTGCATGCCACTTTAGTAACATCATTTTATTTTCTGACATAAATGAATTTTAAATTTAATTTACTAGCTATGCCATTTATCTAGAAGTCATTTGATTTTGTTATTATTTTTTATATTTCATTGTCTTTTAAGCTTGATGGCTTTAAAAAAAGAATTTAAATGAATAGGGAGAGAGTTTGTATTGTTTTGAAGAGATAGTGAGTCCAGAAATTTTCATGTCACAATGGAATTTTGTATGTCATCCAGGGGCTTAGCTTGTGGAATCAGAGAGACCTGAGCTTGAATCCTGGTTCTGTTAACTATGTGACCATTGTCAAATTATATATCAAGCTTAGCATGAGTTTTCTCATGTATAAAAGGACCCTAAATTATTTAGTTTGCATATTGCTATGGAAATTATATAAAATAATGTCCTAAAAATTCTTCACCCTAATAACCTCTTAACAATATATGTGTTCTCATGGATGTCTGTTACTTTAAGAAGTCAGAATATATGAGAGTTCAGGAAATGGTTTTATTTGAGTCTTTCATATTGATCATGTTTGTTTTATTTTTACATTCATGCTTTTCTAGTTTCCTTCTCCTCTCAAAGTGAAATTAGCTACCCATAAACTCAACCAATTTAGTAGTCCTGAAATATTAGTTAACAGGAATACCTGTTTGCAGAGAAGAATGAATGCAATGGCTAAACTCCATATACTTTCTCTACTATATTTTCAGTCCCTTATAGTGATATAGAGAATTTCTCTAACGGGACATAATTTGCTAAAATATATGCCTTTATATGTAACCGACATCTTCATAGAAGATCAGTGACCAAAAGTGCTAAGAGCATCAGAAGAATTTAAGTAAAACATACTATTATTTCACTGATGTATCCATAAACAGGATGTGGTGACAGAGAATAATCTTTTTTGGTCCCTAACAGCAAAGAATATTGGTATTCCTGGATTTATTCTTAATAGAATATTTAATATATACTTATTTTCATAAAACAAATATATGTATATATGACTTAAAGAAAAAATACTTTGGTTCCGATTTAAGGCCCATTCATTGTTCAGTGTTTTGAAAATAAATAATTGATTTTATAACTTTCTATTTATTTATTTTAGATGAATATAATTTGAACATGGTACTTCAATTTTGTGCATCCATCACATATAATCAAAAATTTAATATAATACAAATATTTCAATGCATCTCAGAAATGAGCACTCTGCAATGATGATATTTTCATGAAGTTGAATAGGACACGCCTGAAAATTTGGGCCATAATTAGTTATTCTTTGGTTTGACAAGTTGGAGTTAATTTTCCAAGTTCACACTCTCAGTAAGTGCTAAATCAGACATATTACTACAGGATAATAGATGCTCTTAATCGTCCACAATTGTTGTCTTGTCTCAGTCATGTCAGTGAAGTGAAGGTTAGAGTTGTAATGTTGCTGAAATTTTCCCTGTGTGTGTTCGTCAAATGTATTATATAATGGATTCCTTTAGTAGACTACCTATTGATACATTTTTCAAAATTTGTTTCATAATTTTATTTCCTTTCTCTGTGCTTCTTCCTACCTTCCTAGTTCTTGTTTTGTCCCTAACACTTTTCAATAAATATTTTTATATATAGTCCATGGATTATTGTAAAAGAGAGAGAGAGAAATATAGTGAGATAAAAGCTGGGATAGATAGAAAGAAAATGAAGAATTTTTTTAACAGAAATGTATTTTTTGTTATGTCCAATAATACATTAATACACAATTATATTGTTAATTGGAAGGCAGCTATTCTCACCACTATACCACCAATGCTGCTATATTGTTAATTGGTACCTTCAGAAGTAATTTTATTAACATAGCCACTGAAACTAAGTTAGATATTATAAGATTTATTTTTGTATGTATTTTCATGAAACAATGTAAGTTGCCTGAATGTATACAGAAATCAGAATTTAGCTTAATTATATATTTTTAATTCATGATTTTCTGAGTGAAATGAGGATATTTTTTCTCTAACCCCACAATTATGAAGGTATTTATTCTATTTATTAGAAAAATCTTTCACTTAGATCTGTGAGAGCCTTTCAGGAAAAATAAAGACATGTTTTTCTTCTCATTCTAGTAATTTTAAGATGGTTTTTCACATCCTCTTCTTAACATATGAACATCAAAATTTGACAAAATCTTAGTATGTTTCATGTTATGCCTATGTATCATTTGTATATATATCCATATATATAACACAGCCTGGTCCAATGTATAGCACATATTTTCCTTTAAACCCTGGAAAAAACAGGGGCCAATGAGTTAATAATGATTTAAACAACTTGGTCTATTATACAGTGAAGGAAAAAAAAGTTATAGTGCTGAAAACTTGCTGTTATTTTTGATACTGGATTTAATTGTTTTCAGTTCATATATAGGTGCCTTTTAACTTTATTTTTTTAATCTTCACATGTCATTGAATAAGAACAGTCTGATGGCTTAGGGAGGAATTCCAGAAATCAATTACTATTTGTGGTAAATTTCATGATTTATTTTTTTCAGAAGTAGCTCTTAAAAACAATCTCATTATGATCATTGAGTAATGTTTATTTTACAGTTATTTAGAGTCTATATAAGCACTTCTAATTATTAATGAAATGGCCATGCTTTCTTTTGTGTTTGCACTACATTTTAAGATAATGTAATATGAGAACAAGATATAAAAATTGATAAGAAATTAACTGAAAATAAGTACTTATATTTGCAGGGTTTTTTAATTTTTAGGACATATTCAGCCAACAAGTGTATGATAACATTTCTTCCTTTAAGTTACACAAAGAAATTCATCCACAAGGACACAAGTTAAATGTTATTGCTGATCGCATCAACACCTTGGATTGCATTATTCCCTACCAAGAAATAAAGGTGAAGATATACTTGAGTGGTCTCTATTTTCACAGGATAATGCTTGAGGACCTATAAATATAAACTGAAATGTCAGAGTTCCCATCCGATTTGGTTACATACCGGATTCAGATGAAAAATGTGAGTGGTCACTATTTTTATATTGAGGGACTTCACAGGTGAGTTTGACCTATAAATCTTCCTATTTTTATTATTTCTAGCAATTTATCTCTTTACTCTGGTAGGAAATTTAGGACTGGTTGCATTGGTCATTGGGGATTCCTGGCTCCACAATTCCATGTAGTATTTTCTGAGTATGTTGTCATTCTTGGATGCTTGCTATTCTTCTGTTGTCACGCCAAAAATGTTAGTTGATTTCCTGGCAGAAAATAAAACCATTTCATTTCTTGGTTGTGAAACACAGATGCTTCTCTGTTAATTTTGCAACCACAGAATGCTTTCTCTTGTCTGCAACGGCTTATGATCACTATGTAGCAATCTACAACCCACTTCTGTATTCAGTTAACATGTCAGCCAAAGTCTGTGTGCCACTCATCATTATGTCCTATATTGGTGGCATTTTGCATGTTACTATCCACACTGTGGCCACTTTTAGCCTATCATTCTGTGCATCCAATGAAATTAAACATGTGTTTTGTAACATCCCTCCACTTTTTCCTATTTCTTGTTCTGACACTCACATCAACCAGCTTCTACTCTTCTATGTTGGGGGTTTTGTTGAAATAATGACTATTCTGATTGTTTTGATCTCCTATGTTTTCATTCTGTTGGCCATTCTGAGGATGCGTTCTGCTAAAGGGAGATGAAAAGTCTTTTCCACCTGTGGCTCTCACCTAGTGGAGTGCCAATTTGCCATGGAACAATCCTCTTCATGTATGTGAGGCCAAGTTCCAACTATGCTTTGGACCACGATATGATAGTGTCTATATTTTACACTATTGTGATTCCCATGCTGAATCCTATCATTTACAGTTTGAGGAACAAAGATGTTTAAAAGGCGATGAAAAAATTGTTGGAGAGAAATTGGTTCATAAATTAAGTACAATATTACTACTGAGTAAAAATTGAGATAATGTTAGCTATCAATCCGTATTCCCATGGTCAGAAACTAAACTGGCCAAAATTGTCTTATTTTTAGATAATAGTGTTGATATATCTTGAAATATTTCCAAATAAAGCATTAATCTGCCCTCTAATGTAGCATTTTTCCTATATAAATCGCATTCCTATATAAATCTGCTAGTCATTATGTTCAAATTGTTCCTTATTAAAATTCATTGATTAAATTATAAAGGTATCATTAGTCTGTGTAATTTGCTTTTTATTTACTATAATTACCCAGATATCTTCAGAGTTGACAGCTTAACATAACCTTACATGGCTTATGATAAATCCTCAGATTCATTTTGATGTGAATTCCCCTTCTGGACTCCCTTTGAAGGACTCCCTAATGTTACCTCACTCGTTTTATGTGCCCTTAAACTCTCAGATCCATCGAGGCCTCTGGACATGTCTTTTGTACTCTGGTTCAACACAATAAATATTCATCCCATTATTTCCTTTTGATTTGCCCAATTACTGAAATTTATTAGATCCATTCTAAATCTCCAAAAATTATATTGAAATAGTATGCTAATATTTATTGAGTGTATAATTAAGGCTAGGAAAAATATATATATAGTTTAAAGAATAACTGACAACAAGCTATTATGTACAAATGGATCAAGAATGGAAAGTCTAGCCAGGCTACCATTATGATTCCTTTAAGGCAGATTCTTTCTTATTTCCTACCTCTGATTTGTCTTCTATCTTTAAGAAATGAACTTGCATTTGTCATCATTCCTCAACACTTATGCCCAATGAGCAAATCCCTGAGAAATGAGCTCATGTGATCTGAACTCACAACTTCTTCTCCCTTATTTATTGTGCTTTGTTTATTTTTGCTTTCAGATTTGTTTATTAGAAGGAACATTAAGAGTAGAAATTTACTTTTAAAAAAATTCAGTGTTTTCCCAGCTAGGATTCTTTTTTTTTTTTTTTTTAACTTTATTTTGTACATTTAATAATTGAAAACATAAGCAATAAAAAACTAAAAAGTAACCACAGATGAATAAATATATACATTTCTCAATTAAATGTAATGGATACATGTAAATTTTTTTTGTTGTTTTGTTTTTTGTTTTTTTGTGTGTGTGAGTCAAACAATATATTACACAATATATTTGGTTCATAGTAATGCATTCATACAGTATTTGCCCTTTTGTGTCTGGCTTGCTTCACTCAACATAATGTCCTCCAGATTCATCCATGTTGCCATATGTTTTATGACTTCATTTCTTCTTACAGCTGCATAATATTTCATTGTGTGAATAGACCACAGTTTGTTTATCCATTCATCTGTTGATGGACACCTGGGTTGTTTCCAACTTTTGGCAATGATGAATAATGTGGCTATGAACATTGGTGTGCAGATGTCTGTTCGTGTCACTGCTCTCAGTTCTTCTGGGTATATACCCAGTAGTGGTATTGCAGGGTCACATGGCAAGTCTATATTCAACTTCTTTAGGAACTGCCAAACAGTCCTCCATAGTGGTTGTACCATCCTGCATTCCCACCAACAGTGAAGAAGTGTTCCTATCTCTCCACATCCTCTCCAACACTTGTAGTTCTCTGTCTTTTTAATAGTGGCCATTCTGATAGGTGTGAAATGATATCTCATTGTAGTTTTGATTTGCCCAGCTAGGATTCTTATACTGTGAGTTCACCATATAAATCCCATGAAAACAAAGAAATCAAAGAGCTAAATCTTAAGTGTGAATTTGAGATTATTCAAATAATATCAGGAACTCAGTTTTTAATCAGATATGCAAAGAGCGCTCATCTCCATTGGAACAAACCCATTTGATAGCAGTGTGATTGAAATCTACCAAAAAAATTCCTCTTGAAAAAATAAATGAAACACTGACAATATTGTAGATATCATGTTGTGTTATAAAGAAACTGAGTATTTGAAACCACAACACTTTAATACTTATTTTCATGATTATGATCTTTTGGGGTGATTTTTCTGGAATAAAGGAATAAATTACATAAAAAGTGTTTACAAATATCTAATCCATGCAAAAATTAAAATGTTTTCCACATTCCAGGATAATTTTATGGCTTTCTACAATTCAAATAAAAATTTCAATTTATTAAAACAAAGTTTTAGTCATGGTTGTATCTTGGTATATCAGTGTAATTGCTCTTGAAATATTCAAAATAATTTCTTTTTTTTTTTTGAGAAAGAAAGATCAGTCCTAGTACCTAAGATGAACTCACATTTGCCTATAAAATCAGTACAAAATTGAACAATAATATATCAGTCCAAAAATTAGGCAAGTTTATATCAAGTTAATCTACATGAAAATTGCACTGTCCCATTTTTTCTTCTACTAAAATAACAGCCAAATGCTACTTTATCACCCATGATTTTCTATTCATCACATAAATATGGAAAAAAGGAAAACATTCTATCAAGTTGATAACTTTTCAATCTTTTTATCTATGCTCAATTATCTTTCCCTCAAGAAAGAATTATGTGGGCTATTTCTGTTACTGAACCACTCTTTTTTACCACTTAACACAATAATCAGCAAATATTTTTTGATATGGAAGATTGATTTCTATCTAGATCTACCACTACACTGACATGGTAACTTACATAAAGGCAGGAATTTGTGTGTCCACACAATTGTATCCTCAGAGCATGACAAAATTCCTGTTACTTCTAGTTTACTTAGAAAATATATTTTTAAATCAGTGATGACTCAAGATATGAATCAAAAATTTACACTTCTATGTAGCTTATTAGTTACAGGTCAATATATAAATATTCTATATATTACAGCTCTTTATATCTTCATTACAACTTTAAAATATGAATCTATTTATACCTGTCATCAAAGATCACAATTGTGAAAATAGAGGCATATAAACTTTAAGGAATATGCTTGAGAACACATCACTCACATAAGTGGTACCAGCATTCAAAACTAAGCTTTCCTCATTACAGAATCTCTACTTCAGTATATATAATCCAAGAACAAAGCAAAGTTTTCACTTTGCTCACTGATTATTAAGCCTCTTGATCATACCTTATGAAGCAATGAAAGTTTTTATTAATTCAATAGTAGAAATAAGAGAGAAAGGAATGTTTTGTTTTGTTTTTATTTTATTTTATTTTTTAAATAATATATATTTTTTAAAAGATACTTAGATTACATATATGTTACCCAAAAATTGTAGGGATTCCTATATACTCCACCTCCTACTCCTCCCACAACCTCCCACATAAACATCCTTCATTAGTGTGGCACATCATCTGCAATAGATATACAGAGAAAGGAATGTTTTTAAGAAGTAGGGAAGAAGTGTTTTCCACTAGATTTGGCAAAACATTCAGTTTGTTGATACATATAGAATTGCAGGGTATTTTCCTGGGTAAACAATACGATGAAGACATAAAGAAGAGAAGTGAACGTATAGAAGGTGGAGGAAGAGGAGGAAGAAGATGAGGAGAATAAGACATTTAAAGAGAAGGAGAAAGAAATGGAGGAAAAGGGTGAAAAAGAAGAATATTGGAAAGGTAAAGTGGGTGAAATAAATTATAATTATAATGATTCTGAGATTTCATTATATTTTCATGGTACAGAACTAGAATCTCAGAACGATATTACAAAGGCAAGTGTGGACTTGTCCAGAAGGAGATATTTGAAGCCACTGCATTTGATTCCATTTTAAAAAGAATATAGAATGTCCACGTCTACTCAGGATTAAGAAATCTGAAAAAAAAAAAAAAAAATTGCAACAACCTTGTTGTAATTCAATGTGGAGTTAGACGGTGCCGGGAATGATCCATAGAAAGATTAGGATCAGGGGACCTCACTCAATGTGGAATGCAGACAAGTTTATTAAGGCCGAAGCTGCTTTTTATACTACAAAGCTGATAACAAAAGTAGGGAGTCCTTCACTAGTTTCTCATCTTGGTGCGTGAGAGCGCTCCCTGCTTGTGAGTTCCCAGACAATCTTTCTTGGGAATTCAGACAGTAACATCTGTGTGGTGAGTTCACTCTGCTGTGCCTCCTCCCACTGATAGCTGCAGCATGCAGTGTCCTTGGAGACATTTACTAATGTTTCTTTTCCAGCAAGCATGCTTTTTAGATGCTTAACCCTTTATGCTCTGACTCTCAGCATCTTCTCCAACACAACCTAACAATTTTTTAAAAGCCAGATAATCTTTTAAAAAATCAAAGTTTTTCATGAGCCCACAAGAAAACTGAGTTTGCAAGCATCCAAGTAATCTGAATTCCAAGGAAGGACAATAACTTCAGAAGAGATGGTATAATTGAATTCTTCCACCTTTGTCAGAAGATGGGAGAAAATGGTGGCCATAGTATAAGCAAGTAGGAAGAAATCAGCTAAATTTTAAAGAGTAGTTAAAGCTATGTGTGAGCTACAATGTCAGTTGGGAAAAGCAGAAAAAACTAGAATCAAGGTTTGCTTACACTCTCAATGTCTTCTTTGCAAGTGTCTACCAAGTGTTCATGGGAACAGTTAGGGATAAGCTGGGAGATCTCCTGACAAGGTCACTGTGCAACCCACCCAATAACAAACATCTTCCTCTGTTACCAAAGGAGGGGCTTCTATTACTTTTCCAACTATAGTTTTAACTTAATTTAGACTGCTCTAATGATAGATAAGATAGACTGAGATATTTAATTATTGACTTGCTCCTGGTTTCTGACTGAATCCAATCTATAGCAGATCTCTGCTTTCTTATTTCCTCCTCCTAAGTTTAAGCATAAATCCTCTCACAGGTTCTTTCTCATAACCTCTTATTTGAAAATTGCACATTTCCCTATGGCTTGTGCTCTTCTTCACTGCATTGAGTAATAAAGCCAAGTTTTTGAACCACGGGTGTTCTTGGTGGTCTTTGGCTAAAGAGCAATGACAATTACTAGTTTAAAATATCTAGTGGAGAGGATAAACACTATGCACAAGTACATAAGATATTTCATCAGAGAGGCAGATGCTATAAGGTAATATAAAAAGAAATGGTAGAAATAAAATTTCAAAATGCAAGCACACACAAGCACAATATCAAAAACAAAGAATTCCTTTGACAGTGTCATCAGTAAAGTGAGTACAGCTGAGAAAAGAATGAATGATATTGAAGATGAGTCAATAGGAATTAACCAAAGAGAAAGTTAAAGAGAAAAAATTGGGGAAAAATTATCCAAGAGCTATGGGACAGTATCAAACAGTTTAATATACAAGTAGCTAGAGTTCAACAACAATAATAGAGATGGAATGGAGCCGAAGAAATATTTAAAGAGATAATGGCCAAGACTTTTCCAAAAATAAAAAAGACATCATAACATATGGCCACAAATGTCAGCAAACCCCCAGTATGGATAAATAAAAAAGCAAATCAAGCGACCATAAAACACATCTAGATTAATCAGATACTCTACTGTAAAACAAAGGTAAGTGTACAATTATGAAGGCAGTCAAGGGAAAATACATTTCACATACAGAAGGAAAAAAAAAAAACCTTAATTACTATATGAAATTTGCTGTCTAAATGACACAAGAAGAAATGGAAAGACATAAAGTTCTGAAAGATAAAAACTCATTCCAGAATTCGATACTCTCTGAAAATAATTTTCAAATATAAACACAAAATACAGACTTTTTAGGAAAATTAGCAAACACATACACATGCATACAAAAAAAATAAATATTTTTTTTTTGCCAGCAGACTTGTTCTTTAAATATTATCCGGGTAGGAATATGATAATGGGCTTAAATATAGATATACATGACACTGAAAATGTAAAAATGGAAATTAAATATATCAAGTACATGTTCTTTAAATTTTTAATCACCTTAAAAGTAATTGTTTAAAGCAAAATTAAGCTGATGAATTAGTGGGTTTAAACCATTTAGAAAAGTGAATTTTATGACAAAAATAACACATTGGGAAAGTAGAATTGTTATAAGTTCTGTTGGATATTATATTAGGTGGACTATGATAAATTAAGCATGCATATAGCTATTAAAAAATGAAGAGAAAAATTACAAACATAATGAATCAAAGTAAGAAAATCACCCATAGTCACACAAAAATATTTAAAGGAAAATAAGAAAATGTTATGAGCAACTTTTAGTTGCCAACTTTTATAATTTAGAGGAAATGAACAATTCCTTAAAATGTTCATCTAAGAAGAAATGGGTAACCTGAATAATCTTAACCCTTAGAGAAATTGATTTTTTCCTTAAAAGTTTCCCGAATGAAAAAAAAATTAGAAATTATTTTTCAAATGTAAAAATCTCACATTTTCCTCACACTGCAATGTGAACAGAGTGCTACGTGAGACTCCTTCAACCATGTAGAAGAGGAAATCTATGGAGGTAGTAGAGGACCAACACAGAAGAAACCTGGGTACCAGGATTATGTCATGGAAAAGAGCCACCCACAAACCCTAGGCAATGAAAGTCGGCACTGTTACATTCAAGGATGATACTTTCTGAGCTACCATGTTTCTGATGCCCTTTCTTACAACAGCGCAGCCTTACCTAACTAATACAGATTCTCTGACTCTCTCTATAGCACAATAATATCACATGATAAATTGTTCTTTCCTTTATAGAGCTCTTTCTTTCTGTGAAAAAGACAATGAAGGAATGTTTGAGAAGATATAGTAGCTATTTCCAAAATTACACTGTCTCCTATAAGCAACTCTAAAGAACTATACCAGCAACATACTTATATGAAAAATTCCTATTTTTGTTAATGCTTTTTAATATAATAAAGTAATATATTATATTTTTCAATTCTGATAAGACAAGTGTACTTTTGTGGAAAAACAGTCATATCATAAAGTAGTTATTAAGGATGTGAGCTGTAAAGTCACACTGTCTGGGTTCTAATTGGAGCTTATCCTTTAACATGTTGGCTGACCATGAACAAGCTATGTAATCACCATGCCCCAGTTTCATCATCTGCAAAATTCATTTATTTGAATATATTTATTGAGGTACTCTTCTGTGTACTAGGGATACAGCTTTGAACAAAATTGGGAAAATTCACATAAGCAAATACATAGAATGTTAGATGAGGTAACTGCCATGAAAAACCAATGCAACAATGGGGCAGTTGCAATTTCACATCGGGTGGTAAGCAATGGTTTTATGAAGAAGAGAATGAGAAAAGATCCATGCAGTTAACTGAGGGAAGGGAAGTTCAGGAAGAAGAGAAAATGGAAACGTTCCAGGCGGCATCAGAACTTAAGTGTATAGTGAATTGTGATGAGATCAGTGTGGCCACACCAAAGAGAGCGTGACAGACAGAATCTTAAAGGATGAGTTCATAAAACTAAGGATTAAAGCATGGTCATATTGAATCTGAAGGCTTTTGCAAAATTCAGATTTTTAATCTTCATGTGGTCAGCAATAATTTATAAAGGCTGAGATGATAGTTTTGGACCAAAGTGGTAGCAGAAGATGTGTTGAGAAATAGTCATATGTCAAGTATATTCTGCACAAAGAATCAATATGATAAGCTCATGGATTCAATGTGAGGTTTGTGACTCAGAAAAAATGCCAAGATGAGGTTTAAGTCTTTGATTAAACAAGTAGCAGAATACTTTTCATTACCCGAGATTAAATTACAGATAATGTAAGCAGCTACCTGAGATTTATCTTGTGAAGATAAACTATTTCCATTACATGCCTAAAGGCCTTTGAATATTGTCTGGCATTCAGTAGGAGCTGAGTAAATATAGGCTATTTTATACCACTATTATTATAAATTGATTATTTGCAAACAAAAACTATTGTTCATATTTTGTCATGCTCTATTCCAGTCTAATTTTCTTTATCATTATTTAAGTAGTTCAAATTTTACACTACATAGAATTTTACCAAATCAAAAGAACTTTGTCTTAAAAATACTTTAGACCACATCTTACATAAAATATGATATGCAGTGATACAAATAGGGAAAATTAAGAGACAATGCAAATTATATAGTGTTTTCACTTTGCCCAAAGTTTATATCACATTTATTTAATGACATCATAAATGTTTTCCAGAAAATATTATAAGATGATAGGATAGTCTGAATTTAATTAAATCATAGCATTTCCTGAACATAATAAAGTCTGAGAAATTAGAGAATCTTTTGGCCATCATTGCCAACAAAATCCAACTGCATCCAATTCCTAAATCATAGAAATGTACATTAATGAAAGCAATGCAAACACAGTTCTTACAAAAGACCAGAAAATGTAGATAACTTAGAAACATAAGAAAGGACACAATGCATGTACAAGATGAGAGATTAGTTTAAAAATACATTATTAGAAAATAAATGCTTATCAAAGACACCTCTACTTACATACAAAACAAAGAGGAATTGCAATAAATATAGATTCTGGAAAACATAGAGATGAGTAAAATTAGTATAATACAATACTTTAAATATATATAATATATATGATAAGTTAAAATTTTCATATAAATTCAGAATGTGGAAGAAAATAATGCACATATTAATTATTTGAGTAAATTAATTAATGGTGATGAACTAGTAAAATGTCATTAACAGTTTATTCCTCAAACAGAAGTTTAAATTTAATTTACTCTTTTAAAATCATTTAAGAAAATGAAGAAATATAATTCTACAAAGCAAATCTTAATATAAGTTAAAGAATACAAATCACATGAATGCAGAAAATATATGTAATACCCATTACTTAAGTTTCATTGAACATAATCAAATGCAGGATAATGAAGAAAACACATTTTCTTAAATAAGCATTAAATAGTAGAGAAGATTAAAATTGTTATTCCAGATTATGTAAAGGACTTTTTAAAAGGAAATTTTAGCAACCTTACTGATTAAAAATTATGGGCTTTCAACAAATTGGGATTCATTACCAATTTTTAGCTTTGCAAATTTTCTCCATTAAAATTCTCAAAATAAATAAGCCAAGAGTTTAACTAAATAATTTATTCATTTTTAAAGAATATAAACTTGTGGAAATCAGGAAAAAGGAACTGATTATTTTAAATATACCAAAATTAAACAAAGAAATAGTATGTGTTGAAGCTTGTTGACATATCACAGGGTTTTCACATGGCTAGCAGCTACACACAAAAGAAATATTACTGCAAGAAAATATTTAATCTCATAATTTACAAAACTTGAGGTCTTAAAGCATTGGAAGATGAGATTCTGAATTTAACACATTTAGCAAGGAAACATCAATCTCCAAAATTTAAAGAGAAGAGATTACAAAGGTTATAATGAGTGGAAACTGAAAGCTGTAAAATAGAAATAGAAAATGACAAAAACTTTCTATATACATTAAAATATATATCCACACACATAAGATTAGTTTAGAAGACCTTGAGCAAAACGACTAAGAAATGAGCATCTATTAGGGATTTCTGTGATACAAATTAAAATATAACATCAAACATATATGTATATATATGTATATATTTTACACAATATTTGCTCTAAAAAGCACATATTTAAACCACAGGTTTAACACATATTTAATGGAGCCTACTTACAACTCAGATTTCTGAAAACATACCCTTGAAAGTATTCCAGATCATGTGTGGTTTACTATAGGATGGTTTGACAGAATGCTATTTTTAAAAAGATGATACTGTATTTAGAGAAAGACCAAGTAAATACCCAAATTGAAAAGAAATAAAAAATATACATGAATGTTCAGCATCCCTGTAATTAAAATTGCCTGGAGCCCTCTCTTGTTCCTGACTCTAATGAGAGCATTTTTCACTTCTTTCTTCCTAAGACTATAAATGAGTGGATTCAGCATGGGGATCACCATAGTATAAAACACAGAGGACACTTGATCCTTTCCCATGGAGTAGGAATTTTTTTGTTTTCAATAAGTAAAAACATAGTGGCATAAAATATCGTGACCCCTCAGGAGGTGGCAGGCATAGGTATAGAAGGCTTTGTACTTTCCTGAAGTGGAATTAATTTTCAGCATAGTAGACAGAATGGACCCATAAGACACAGAGATTGTGATAAGAGACACCATTACCTGTAAACTAGAGAAAATGAATATCATGATTTCAGTGTCATGAGTGTCAGTGCAGGACAGGGTTAAAATTGGGAATATGCTACAAATAAGTGATATATTACACTGGATTTGCAGAAATGCAAAGTGCTCATGAAGATAACGTTGACTAATGATTCAGTAAAACCAATCAAGTAGGACCCAGTGATGAGGGTTCAGCAGACTTTCGTGGACATAACAATTGGGTAGTGAAGAGGGTTGCAGATAGCTACATAGAGGTCATAGGCCATTGAAGAGAGACAAAAAAAAAAACTCAGTGGCAGCCAAGAAAAAAAAAAAAAAAAGACATCTGTGTGAAGCAGCCCATGAATGAAATATATTTATTGGACGTCAGTAAATTCTCTAAAGTTTTAGGGGTGATGACCATAACTGAGGTCAAGAAATTTATATATCATTTTGCAAATGTTTGTATGTATTGTGAGAATTTTGATTTTTACCCATAATAAAAAAAAAAAAAAAAAAGAAATGACAGATGACTGAGGAAAAAATACATGAGGGTTTGAAGCTGGAAATCCAGGCGAATTATCACTATCATCCCTGCATTCCCGAACACAGTAATCAGGAATATCAGAAGAAATAACATAAAGAGGATCGATCGGATCTCCTCAGAGTCTGTCAATCCCATAAGGATGAAGTCAGGTACATTTGTGTTGTTCCTACATCACATGATATAGCACTCTGTATGTACTCTGTTCATAAATCAAATGTGAAATTTCACATGAATGGTTTCAAAACAGTTTTTGTTTATAATAATGATCTACATTAGTTAGAAAAATAATTTTGTGATACTAGAAATTTATAATAAAGTATAGTGTGCAAAATGTGACTTAAATATATGTTTCCCTGCCAAATACAAATTAGGTATAAATCATCATTTGTATATCATATAATAGAGATTCATATAATTGTGTAACTAGAATGAATTTGACATTTTATTAACACATTTATCCAGATGAAAATATTATACTACAAGTACTACTTTTGTACACACTGTTTATTTGAGAAAAATGGCATAAAAAATAACTTATCCAGAATTACGACAATTAAGTTTTTTTGGCTCTGTGATTCTACCAAGATTATTTGAGTCCAAGGATCAATGTCATGACAATATATTACTACTTAAAATTAGTTTCAGAAAAACAGATAAAAGTACTAGATATATTACAATCAAAGAGAGATTCATGTGTCACTTCCTGTTCTTTTGCATCCAATATTATTTAATGCAAATTGCAGATCAGAAATTAAAATCTTAGGAAGCTACTTTACTGGGGTGCATTAATATTATAGATGACTCATTACTATTAATTTCCAAAATATATGTTCTTTAACAGATTATTTAATCAAATATACTCCAAAATTATATTTTCAATATATGTACATTGATTGAATATTCTGAGTCCATCAATTTTATGTTTCCATTTCTATAAATCCTGGCATTACTTAAGTGAGGCCAGTATGATATGTATAGGTATATACATACTCTTCTAATAATATTCCTTTTTTTTTTAGATAAACTAAAACATTCTAATTTTGAGATTAGTACTTACTATGATCCAAAGCTGGTAAAAAACTTCCTACAGCATTTCCTGTTTAGAAATTTGTCAAACTTGTTTGTTTCACAAATAAAATATTTAAACCATTTAAGGAAACTGAAATTTCCATGATATAATATTTGCTTCCATTGAGATAACTTTTGCTTAATTTTCTAGGCATGTTGTGTGTTTTTTTGTTTTTTTTTGTTTTTTTTTTTAAGTAAAATAAAGCAACCTAAAAACTTTGATCAATTTCTGGTTAAAAAATAGCAGGTTGACCTGGAAATTATGTCTCATAAGTATACCAGGGAGCTACTGAAAACACAAGCAGAGGAGAGTATCCTTTATCTTACACCCTGATAATGCCATGGCATCTCCTATATTGAGGATTACATAATGCAACATTTGGTCATCTCAGGGGCCAACGTCTAAGGAATATTGCTTGGCATGATTCCAAGGATAAAAGTTTAAGGACTAATGCATCTGGGGTAGGTTTGTTACATACAGTTGACTTCCTCTTAGTAGCCATATAATGTTGAGAAGTATATTTTGGCATTCCTTTGTGATGCTCTAATTTATGACTGGGTTAAAGGAAGTTATTTCTAGAAAAAGAATTAACATGTCTGAAAGTCCAGAGCATTAAGTCTCCACGGCTGGAATATAACATTTTTCAAATTGAAACATTTTTATATTTAAAAGTGTGTAATATCATATGAGTAAGCATTGTTCATTATGCAAAAATTAAAGTAAGAAAAGGAAAAAAATAAAGAATAAAAGGAAATCATGGGAAGCGGCTGTGGCTCAATCAGTAGGGCTCCCGTTTACCATATGGGAGGCCCCGGGTTCGGTTCCCGGGGCCTCCTGGTGAAGGCAAGCCAGCCCGCACGGCGTGGTTAGCTGACCCAGCGAGCACAAGCAGCAAGGGGGGGATAAATGAATAAATAAATAAAATCTTTGGAAAAAAAAAAAAAAAAAAAAAAAGGAAATAATTCAAAAATTTTCAACTTTAGATGTATTTTCTTACAATCATTTTCCTTTGTGCCTATTAAACCTTATATAGGCATACTTAGGTGTTCACATATTTTTTCACACTGTATTTTCAGTAATATCCTGATTTATTATTAAATATTTATTAATACATCTAAACCTATGTTATATTAGAGTTTTGTAAAACCCACAATTTCATGTATTTTTCATTTGTTGTTGCAACACAAGTAACCTCTTTCTAGGAGATGAATATTACATAATATTGCATAGATTAATTGATACTTTAGAGGCATCACAAGGAAAACATGGTGTAGTTCCTCTAGTCAGGTTTGTCAGTGTCACCTAATTCATGTACACAGCAGATGCATTATTGTATTCAGTCACAATAATGTTTGTGCAATTTGTTCTTTTAGTGTAATAGCTTTTATTATATTAAAAGAAACATTAGAGAAGAAAGTGAAAAATCTGTGCTTAATTTAATTTAATGAACAAAACTTCACTTGTTCTGTATATAACCAGGTAAAATTCATTCTTGTGAATCATTCATTAATTAAAGATAATGAAATAAATTTCCATGTAGTTCTAGAAACAACTCACTCCAGAAAAACTGTTACACTGCAGAATTTAAGGAGAGACTATGATGGTATGGAAAAGGATTTTTAAAATATCATTTTATATATTGGATGAACATTTGGAAGCACAATTCTTTCTGTCATCAAAAATTCAGTATTACTGAAAAATGCTTATTTAGAGATTAAAAAGCCATGTCAATTTATTCATAACTTGTGAACTTGCAGTTTAAACTGAATGAGACACTTAATGGAGAATTTTCTAGGTCAATGTCACCTCAATAAAGTTTGCTCCCTACTTACAAAATCAACAGGAAAAAGTTTTTTCTTATCAGAATTGAAGTCAATTTTATAATCATTAAATGTATTTTAAAATAATATAAGTTGAAGAAAGAATAATTAACAACACTAATTTTATGACTAACATTTTTTGCTTAATAATTATTTGTAGCATTCTAATAAATCATATCTAACAGTAAAATAATTTTGGGGGAGAATAGAAGCAGGAAACAGAAAAAGAAACATGGTTTCTTTGTCTTACATTTCAACAAAATCAAACCCAGGAACTCATATGTGGGAAGCAGGCACTCAACCACTTGAGCTACACCTGCTCCCTGCTATGTCTTTTAATTGATGTCTTTGGTCCACTTATTCTTAAAATGATTATATTTGTGCTATTTTCAATTTTTTCAAGTAATTTTGAAACTCTGATTTTTCTGTCCTGGGTCTTTTTATTTGATAAAATATTTAATGTTAAATTTTATTCATTCAACGGGATTATTTTACCCATACCTCATTCCTTTATAATGCTAATGATTTTTCTAAAGAATAAAATTTGTATTCTTAAAATATTTTAATGCACTTAATATTATTATGATTGCTTCTAGGAAACCAAAATGGCAGCATAAGTTACTGTAGGGTTCTGTCTCTCCACAATCTTTGAAAAACTAGAAAAAAAACTGGTAGAGCCAACTTCCTCAAAACTCCAGGAACACATTAAAGGATTGCAGTAACTATGTGATTACCGAACCAAGAAAATGATTCTTAAAGCTGGTAACACAAACTGGCCTTTCCTCCAACCCTTTCCCTGTGCTTTCATTAAAAGTCCTTGGCTCTCTTTTGTAGGGAGCATAGAAACTGTAAACCAGATATGTCAGTAACAATCTATCCTGTGGCAGTCTTAAATCGTGAACAAGGACCATTTTCTCTGTCTCACAGTCACAGAACTTGCCCTGCAGACCAAAACAGTTTATTAAACAGTGTAGGAAACAGATAATACAATGTGGCCTGAAGCAGAGGATTCCTGGCTTTAAAAGTTACAATGGAACACTTAAGAAGGGGAAAGTCTATTTCATCTTGATAGAGGAAATATTCCAGTTCCATTAAACAGGGAGAACTTCTGAAGCCAGGACATAGCCCCAGAGGAGACAAAGGCTGAGAAAGGTAGATGAGGAACTCACACTTTGCCTCAGGCTGATCCTGATAAGAGAGCTAAATTCTGAAAGATAGCTCCAGCCAATAAAGAGTCAACTTTCAAATGGAAAGAAGTTTTTTGGTTGTTTTTTTTTTTTTTAATTTTGTTGTGTTTTTTTTTTCTTAGTCCTGATACTCAAGGATATTAAAGATACATCTTTAATATCACTTGATTGACAAAAACTTGAAAAGCAAAGAGCTGAGGGATTAAATCCCTGACTTAAAACATTAAAATATTATAATATATAGTGTGCAATAAAGTTTACAATAAATTATTACCTACCCAAAGGAAGAAGATAAAACTTCAGAAATCATTGAAAGAAGAAGACAAGATGTTGGATATACAGACGAAAGAATAAATCAATTTGAAGACAAGGCAACTGAAATGACTCAGGCTGAAGAGTAAAAAAGTTTTCAAAAAAGAGAGAGAATAGAGCCTAAGAGACAGGGGAGCACCTTCATAATGGGAATCTCAGAACAAGAAAGAGAGAATGGGGCAGATGATTTATTCAAAGAAATAGAGGCAGAAAACTTATCAATTTTAACAGAAGACATGAAAACATATTCACAAAGCCCAATGAACATCAAACAGGATGAATCTGAAAAGAAGTATGCCCATGCCTAATGTAGCCAAACTGGAGACTGCAAGGACAAGTTCTGAAAGCTAGAAGTTAAAAGTCACATGTTATATAAAAAAAACAGTCAATGGTGAGAAAAGTGCCAATTTCTCATCAGAAACCATATGGCAAAAAGGAAGTGGGATGAAATATTTAAGTGCTGAAAGAAAACAACTTCAATCAAGAATTTTATTTCTGGCAAGACTGAAATATGAGGGAGAGATTAAGACATTCCCATATAAGCAAAAACTGAGGTCGATCATCAATCTAGAAATCCCCTCTAAGCAATGCTACAGGGAGTTCTCTGAAAAGGCAGGTTAGTTTCGGGAATGGGAAGATGAACCTAAAACCGGCAGAAAAACATGGCCATGAAACACGTGGCCTTAGAATTTCCCTGAGGGAAAGAACCCAACTACCAGAAGAACCCCACAAGAATCCCCCATTTGGAATGAGATAAGGAAAAGCCTGGATATTCTCAAGGGGCCTTATTATTGCCCCTCCCAGGGGGAATTGATGGGTGGGGTAATCAATCAAAACAGCAAACAGCTGTGACCTCTCCCCTGGACATGAACAAGGGGAGGAATAATTAATGGTTTAAAAAGCAAACACATAAGCTAAATATTTCTCTCTCTCTGCCTGGACCAGCCCACAAGTACATGTAAGGACCCATAACCTGTTATTTTCTCCCATTTCTATTATCTTCTATCATTTCCTTTATAAACTACTGGCCTAACTAAACTGGCATGTTCTTAAATTTTTTTTATGTAACATAGCCAACAACCTAGAGGGAATCTGGCAGCACTAGAAAGTGGATAAAAGCAGCATAAAGGAGTAAAGATGTTTGGTAAAGGAACAACATGTATAATTAAAAGCATCAGTATTATTATACTATATTTATATGTATGCAACTTCACTTTTCATTCATACAAATTTTTAAAAAGCAAATGCTCAAAATAATGACATGGCATAAGACATGTAATGTGTAAAGATATAATTTGTAACAATGAGAACAAAAAGGTATGTAGATAGTGGTGTATAGGAAAAATGTGTATGATACTGAAGTTCATTTGATATAAATGCAAATTACAGGGATTGTGGGAAGATAGTAGAGTAAGGAATTCCAGAATTCACTTAATTCCAACAAAACAAATATTAAACAGGCAGGAACTATCCAAAACAACTATTTTGAAACTCCTGAGAAGAGAATAACACTGTACTGCATCCAGGTAAGAGAGGGAGGAAGAGTCTGATAAATTATAGAAGAGAAAAGTAAATTGCTCTCTCAGCATGGCTGCTACTAGCACACATTCCCCACTCTCACTGCAGGCTGCCTTGGGGTCCAGGCCTTCGGTACCTCACTGGCGACAAAAAAGGAAATAAAAACCCTCTACCTTAAGACCAGGTGTGGGCATGGCTGATCACTGGTCATGGCTTTTGATAAGCAAATAAGGATCACTGCAGGGCCAGGCCTGAAGGTAGCCATTGTTTCAATAAGCCCCTGTTACAGGCTGTGACAACCATTGTTTCCACCTGCCCTAAACAAGGGCAGTGGCAACAATGATTTCAAGCATCCCTGGGCATGGTTGCTGGAGGTTGGGACTTAAGGACACAGTGCTTCCTTAGGGCACTGGGGAACAGTTAGTTAAAAAGCTGCATTTGCATGGCATGGCAGGAAAGCTCAGCTTAGGTAGCAGTAAGAGAAGCTCTTGGCACCCTTCTTGTACCCCTCCCCAGAGCATTTTGGAGTCAGTCTGCACCACCTTTGTGGGTCCCTGGCCCTGATTTAGCTGGGAAAGCCTGATTTTGGAAAGGCCTCTCTTTTATCACCTTCATCCCAGAATTTGTCCTCCAGACAAAAGTAGCTTGAGACAGTGAATGTAGTTAAGAAACTATAGAGGCATGCTGTCTGGGGCAAAGGACTGCCAGCTTCAAACACCCAAGAGAAGGAGATCTCTCTCCTGGGAATTAGAGGGGCAACCAAACTCCTGGAAACAGAGGAGCACAAAACAAACACAGAAGTTCAGAAAGACAGTGAAAACCCTAAACACTGCATTCACCTTGGGCAAATCTTCCTGATGAAAGGGCTGAAGATCAATAAAATCTCTTTCTTGTCATCAGCTGGCAACAAAATTAAAATTAAATAAATTAAAATAATTTTTTAAAAAAAACTGACATCCCAGGGAATAAATCTCAGAAATAACATGATAAAATGTTGAATGATACAGTGTGCAACAAGAGAGTATATGACAGACATAGAAACAGAAAAAAAAAACAGTTGTTATTTTGGAATGTTGCTCCAAAATATCACTTATCTGTGTTTCTTATATAGAGGTCTGACAAAGGCTCCAAACAACATATGTATTTGCTACTGAACTGCAACCACTGTTGGATAAGCTGGATCATTTTATGGCCTAAGTGGCAGAACAGCATGTATGGCAGTTTGGGCGTGCAGCAGCACCTGCTCATGTTCCAGTTGCTTTTCAAAACCAGCAGCTTTTTGGGTTACTCAGTAAGTGGGCCAGAACAACAAACCCAAAGAAGAATTATGTTGCCTCCAAGGTTCTCAGAGACCAACTAGGCATTCTGTTTCTTTTTTGATTGTATGAATGGCCGGATACAACAGCTTATCCTTTACCTTAAAAGGTATATCTAGACATTGTCCTCTCCACTGGATGCGTAGACATTACAATGAGGTGGAAAACCCTGGAATTATTTTTGGAGATATTATCCACACTCTAACACGCAAATGTCTTAACAATAAGTCAAGAGTAGTTGCTACTCTTGCCCACTAGGTCCAAACAGCATAATGTAATAGAAGAGTGTGATGTCTTGTGGCAGGAATTAAGGAATCAATTAAGGAATCTGAAGATAAGATTAAATCATAGGGTTGAATATTTGCTATACTACTGAGAAAGGACAGAAGTGTTTTGCTGAGCTTTCAAGGTGAAACAAAACTAAAAATATTGAAGAAAAGGTTTGTCAAATCAATAGCTGCATACCGAAGAGGTGGGGATGCGTTAATTTGTGAAAGCAATGATACCATATCTGAAAGCAGCTGTAGTTATAGTAACTTCCTGGCTTACTTCATGAGAATACACTGTCATCTTCAAAGATCTCTCTGTTTTCTATGCAGGCCCATATGAGTGTTGAAGAAAAATGTGATGGCTTCACCACACCTCTATCCTTCAAGACATTGAAGATGACCCTAATCTTCAACACATAAATAGATCTAGTTCTGAACTCTTTATTCAGTTCCATTGACCAAGGTATGTATCTTGCCAACAATACCACACTATTGAAATTTTTAGTTTTTTGATAAATACTAAAATCAGATTCTGTCAGTCTGCTAACTTTATTCTACATTTTCTAAGTAGTTTTGACTATCTTAGTTCTTTGCTTTTTCATATAAATTGCAAAATCAGCTTTTCCATTTCTCCAAAAAAAATCCTTATTAAATTTTAATTGGGTTATATTGAATCTATAGATAAAATTGAGGTTGCATTAATTAATAGAACATTTGCTCCCAAATGGCTTCCTGCCAATATCATATTTCTTTCTTTATTTATTTTATTTAGATTCCATGACCACCTTTAATGATCCACTAAAATAGATAGTCTTGGTGTGGGACCCAGAGATTCATGTAATTTTCAAAATTATGATAAGAGTTTCTTATGTATACAGGTAGGTATTAGCTTACAGATTATTATATTGTATGCCCAAGATGAGGAAAAAAACCTATAAAATTCAAACCTGTGACTTTTAACTCTACCACTCTTCTTATAATCTAATATTCTATCACATAGAATATTACAGTTATCTATTTACTGCCCAAGCTCTCCTGTATCCTTATCCACAAATTTATTCCTCCGTCAGATTTTCAATGAGCTTGAACCATCTCTCATGCCCCTTGTAAGTGTAGTATGTTAAAATTTCAATAATAAACCTAATAATTTTTATTAAAGAGTTCTAAATTATGTCATAGATCATGCTTTCTTATTATTTTATAACATAAATATTTAGGAATTTTTGAGGAATTAAGGAAGTTATATTCCCCATAAGAACTAGATTTCATTGGACCTGTGTTATTAATCTAATGCCACATATCTAGTATGGACTAGAGCTAGAACTATGGACTTTGATTACTTTTCAAATCCTATGTTATATGGTTTTTCCACTGAGGGATAATTTTTTACTGAAAGGCAATGTGCATTCATGTAGATATTTATATCCTATAGTTCATTGTTTCAGAAAGTTACATGTGTTTAAAATGAAAAAAAAGTCTCAGTGTCCTGCTTTTCTTTTGCAGAAGAGAGTTATTGTGTTTTCTCTTTACACATCTCCTCTGGACTACAAGAATATCTTAAAGAACTGGCATAAGTATGCAAATGCATAGTATTCACTGTGTATTTTAATTGAGTTAGTAGGTCAGTTTCAGAGGTAAGAGAAAAGGTTTTTCATCACGTACACAATATTTTAGAAAGTTTAATCCTCAATCTCAAATTAGAGTATGTGCATTAATATTTAAATTTGAGGTAGTATGTTCTAGTTGTCACACATTGGATTTTTAAAATTGAATTGTTTTAAAAATAACTGACTAACAGAAAACTTTGTTAATGCCTTGAAGGGCATGATCCACATATAAAAGTAAAATTTGTGACAAAATAGCACAAAGAATGGGAAAGAGGAACTGTATGTCTATGTCTCAAGGTTTAATAATCGGTAGAGCGACTATTATGGAGAGAGAAGACAAATTGTCAAATAAGGGAGGAAAAATGTATAAAACCATAGTTCCCCACAAATATTTAAAAGATAATAAAATGATATAAACAACCTTTTGCTGTTAGATTTAATAATTTAGATTAAATGTACAATTCCTTAAAATGCTCACACCAGAAAAATAGATTAACTGAACAGGGCTATACCCAAGAATTGGACATTTCCTTAAAAATCTTCCACATGAAAAAAAAATTCAGGACTTCTTTTCCAAAAGTGAAAACCTCACTTTTCCATGAGAGTGGCAAGTAGAGTGCTACATGAAAAGTCTTCAACCATGTCAAAGAAGCAACCTCTTGTGAGAAAATACAGCAACAACATAGAATAAACATGGATCCTAGGGTTACTTCTCAAAAAAGAGCACACAAAGCTTAGTCAGCTAAACACTTCATGGCTACACCCAAGGATGATACTTTACCTTTTTTGAGACACTCTATTTCTGAATCCCTTTCTTACACAAGGGGAGCTTGTACCTGACCAATACAAGTTCTCTGCAGCCCAATCACATCACTTGATAAATAACTTTTTTACCTTTGTGGTGTTCTTCCTTTTTGTAAGTAGGACTTGCCTATATGTTGATATGTTGACAAGATTTAGCTGGTATTGCCAAAGTCACACTGTCTTCTCTCAATAGTTATAGAGAAGGCCTGTCAGCAATATATACCTTTCTATGACCCTTGTTATTTTTTATTTTAAAAATATGTATGAAAGCAATGGAATCTATTTTTTTCTCTAATAACAATAATATAATTTTGTGGAAAAGTAGTCATATCATAGAGTGGTGATGAAGAATATAAGTTCTACTGTCAGGCTGTCTGGATTCAACTATATGCTTGTCATTTAGCCTGTTGCCTGACCGTGAATAAGTTATATAATCACTTGGTACCTGTAGCAATTTGGCATTATGTATGAATTCCAAAAAGAGATATTGGATAATGTTTGTAAACTGGTCTTTTCCTCTAGATGTATGAGTGTATTAAATTCAGAGATTTTACTTTTTATTGATTAAATAATGATGAAGGCTTTGATTGAGCCACATCAGTAGGGTGTTGAGTCCCTACCCCTTTGTGGGTGGGCACTCAGATATGAAAGACATGGCAAAGCAGAGAGTTGGAGTTCTGATGCTGAGTTTTAATGCTGGAGCTGGGGGAAGTAAGCACACAGAGAAGCTTGGTCGTGAGGAAGGAAAGAAGGCCTCGAGAAGAGACAAGCCATTCACCTGATAGTCTACAGTTGGTCTTGTGGAGAGAAGTAAGCCATCTTGCTCCAACACATGGCAAGAAACTTTGTTGGGAAGTAACTTATGCTTTATGGCCTGATAATTGTAAGCTTCTACCCCAAATAAATACCTTTTTTTATAAAGGCCAACAGATTTCTGGTAATTTGTATCAGCACCCCTTTGGATGACTAATACAGTACCCCAGTTTCATCCTCTATAAAATTCATCTTTTCATTTTTTGGCTCACTGTTCTAGGTGCTGGAGATCCAGAATTAAACAAAATTGGTAAAAAAAAAAAAAAAAATCCTGAGTTCAAGAGCCTTCTTAGTGGAGGAAACAGAAAAAAAATCAAAAGGCATAAGGAAAAGATATGGAATGTTAGACCAGGTAACTGTTATGGAAAGCAAATACAGCATGGATGAGGGATGGGGCAGATGCGATTTTACATAGAGTGGTAAGGGATGATCTTATGAGGAAGAGAATGAGAAAAGATCCATGCAGGTAACTGTGTGAAGGGAAATTTAGAAAGAAGAAAAAAAGTGGAGAAAGTGCAGGCAGTTTCACAAACAATGTGTTTAGTGAAGCATTAGTGGGTCAGTGTGGCTGCTCCAAAGTTAGCATGAAGACACAATAATATAGCATAAGCTCACAGATGTAGGAAGGAGGGCAAAGATGTTTTAGATCTGGAGGTTTTCTAAAAATGTTGCTTTTTACTCTTACTGTAATGGGAACTCTTATGGGTTTTGTGAACAAAAGAGAAATGATCCAACTTATTTTTTTTTTATTTTTTATGGCAAAATATTTAATCTCTCTGAGTACCTCCCCTCATATTCCTGTTATGATTCGAAAGCCTCCCCAAACTAGCAGTACCCGAGTAAACATGGACACTTTCTTCCGGCAGGGTTTGAAAACCATCAAGGCTCTGGTTCTCTTGCAGGTGAGGTCTTCGCACAGGTTGCCTCAGGCCGCTCTCTGCTCAGGGGAAAAGACTCCCGAGTTCTACAAGACTCCACCTGAGGTCTTCTGTTCTTCTGCGGCCTGGCGCCGGGAGCTGCGCGGTTGAAAATAGCGGTAGGCTCGGGCACTGCAGAGGTAGCCCCCGTAGATGGAGAGCAGAATCATAGAGGTGGAGAAGGTCTTATAGCCAATGTCCGCTAGCTGCTTGGCAGTCATCATGCTGTTTCCTTGATGCTGCGGCTCCCTCTGCTCCAACCGTAGCCCCTGCCAACAGCGTCTCGCTGCTACGATCTGCGCAACTCCCCACAGCAGCCCGACGCATCACCGAAGCCAGAGACATGCGGCCCAGGAACAACACTGAACGCCTCAGCTATTGGTGCGAAATATGACCCCTTCTCCCTCCCACCCGCGCCACTCAGCCTCTAGGATTCAGCTCCCAACATATCCCGCTTCTAACTGCGCACAACAGCTCCCCAACTTAATTTTTAACATCAATATTCTTGCCTTACATTGAGATTAGACTCAAATGGTATAAGTCAGAAAACAGGCAGGCAAAAATAATTTAAAGATTATTTAATTTAACCATTATGGTGGTTCTTTGGGCCAGGGTAGTAGCAGAGAAGATGTTGAGAAATAATCACTCTCCAGATATGTTCTGGATATAGGATCAATATTATATGCTGATGGACTCGATTTGAGGTGTATGACATAGGGAAAATTCAAGTATGATTCTTAAGATTTTCCCTGAAGAAGTAGTAGAATGGTTTTCAATTACCTGAGATTAAATTGTAGATATTGGAAGTACCTACCTGAGAGTTATCTTGTGAAAACAAACTATGTAAAATATATATCTAAAGCCCTTTAAATATTGTCTGGCACCTCGTAGGGGCTGAGTAAATAAAATCTAATTTTTCCATTAGTATATAATGTCGAATATTTACAAACAAAACTACTGTTCATATTTTGTAATGTCTATTCCAGTCTTAATTTCTTCTTTATTATTCGAGTAATTTAATCTTTGTAATACATAGAATTTTGATATACCACCATGAACAAATGGATATTGTCTTAAAAATACTTCAGACTACATCTTACATAAAATATGATATGCACTAACATAAATAGGGAATATAGAGGGACAATGTGAAGAGTCTATTGTTTTCACATTTCACAAAGGTTATATTACAATCAATTAATAACATCTTTAATGTTTTCTAGAATATCTTAAGAAGATAGGGTAGTCAGAATTTATTTCAATCTGAGACATGTTCGGAACTTATTATTGTCTCAAATATTGGAGGATATGTGGACCACCGTTGAGAATACAAACCAACAGGATACATTTTCAAAATTGCAGACATACACATAAATGACAGCAAGACCAGCATTAAAGACCAGGAAAAAAAAAGAGCCTAAAATATAAAAATAGACTCATTGCATGTACATGATGAGTGATTAGTAAAAAAATTATATTATTAAGATAAAAAATTAACAAATACATCTCTAATTGCAAATATAACAAAGAGGGACTGCACTAAAAACAGATTCTAGTCAACATAGAGTTCAGAGCAAAAATAAGGCATACTGCAGTAATTTATATGGATATTATATATGTTAAAACATTCATATAATTTCAGGATGTAAAAGAAAATAATGCACTTTTTAACTATTTGAATAAATTGATGAACAGTGAAGAACTAGTGAAAAGTCATAAATTGTTTAATCCTAAAACAGACATTAAACTTTATTTAAAATATTCAAAAATGCTTTTGGACAAAAGGAATATGAAATTCTACAAAGAAAAAATAAAAATAAATTAAAAAAAGACAAAACACCTGAATTTAAATATATATGTGTATGTATATAAAGTAAACATTGCTTAAGTTAAAAATAATCAAATCTTCAGAAAAATGAAAAAATATGCATTCTTTAATATACATGGAATAGCAGAGAAATCTAAAAGTGAAATTCCAGGTTATGCAGATTTTTAAAAATATTTATTTATTTATTTTATTTATTTCTCCCCACTGCCTTGTTTTTTGCACTTGCAGTGTCTCTGGGAAGCCTGGAACTTCTGATGTGGAAGGGAGGTGCCTAATCACTTGAGTCACCTCCTTTCCTTCTTTTGTTGTGTCTCTCATTATATTTTTCTTCTTGTGTCTCTTGTTGTGTTATCTTCTTGTATCTACTTGCCATGCCTGCCCATCATGCCAGCTCTTTCTCTTCTTTAGGAGGCAATGGGAACCGAACCACAGGCCTCTCATGTGGTGGTGAGAGCTCAGTCACCTACACCATATCTGTTTCCCTATGCAGACTAATTTTCAAAGAAGTTTTAGTAACCTACCTGACTAAAATTCATAGGCTGACACAAAATTTGGTCTCATCAACTCTTAGGTTTACAAATTTTTCCTATTAAAAATTTTAAACCAAGAACTTAATATATTAAGTTAGTTAATAATATATTTCTTTAAGGAACATAAAAACTTATGGAAATCATTAGAAAGGAAATGATTTTTTAAAATTGTGCTAAAATTAAACCAAGAAATACTAATTAGTGATATCACAGAATGGTAGAGTTTTCAAATGGCTTTCAGGTAGACATTGAATGATATTACTGCATGCAATATTTTGTTTAGTTTACATGCATGAATTTAGAAAATTTTGAGACTTAAAACATTCAAAGAGGTGATTATTGATTTCAGTCATGAACTAAGAAAAGTTTCACCTCCCAAGTTTAAATGCCAAAGGAATTACCAAAATTTGTAGTGATGAGTGGAAATTGAAAGGTGCAATATTGATATAGGAAATATAAAAAATTTGTATATCTATATGTATATAAATATAGGTAATTTATACAGGCAAATACATAAGATTCATCTATAAGACAATGGAAAATTATATTTCTATTGTTTAATAATTAAAAATATTTCCAAATTTTCTCCAATGTTTGCATAAACTTATTTCTAGTACATAGTTCTATAACTATTTTACTTTGTTCTAAAGCCAGATGTTGAAGTACTGTTTTTTTTTTTAGCTATTTATATATGAATATGTGGCAAAAATTTATTAGTACTGCAATAAATCTTGCCATTTATCTTCTGATTTAATCTTTAAAATAACTATTGTTTTAAAATTACTGTTTTTCTTGTGCAGTTGAAGAAACTGGATTTATAGCTTCAGTGACTTACTAAGGGATATACAGCTAAAAAGATTGGAGATCTACACCTAAACCCTGAATTGTCCATTCTAAAGCTTCACTCTTTACAACTGTGCTATATTTCTTCTCCACAGAATAAATGGAATGGAATCTAAGAGTTTTCTTTATAACAAAATTCTCTGAATTTGGATCATGCATGGTGGTTTCTATGATATAATTTGAAAGATAACACTACATATTTGTTCATATTACTTGACCTCAAATTACATATGTTTAAACCAAAGGTTTTATTTATTTATTTATTTTATTTTTTATTTTTTTAAAACCAAAGGTTTTAAACATATTTCATGGCATTCAATAACTATGTAGATTTATAAAAATACATTCTTGGAAATGTTGCAGATCATGATTAGTCAAATAGAGGATGGCTCAACAGAAATGCATACTAATTAAAAGATGCTACTGTATTTAGAGAGACACCAAGTAATTACCCATTTATGGACAAAAATATGAGATTAAATATTTAGCATCACTGTCCTTTCAATTGTCTCTTCTTTATGACTCTGATGAGAGCATTTTTCACTTCTTTGTTACAAAGACTATAAATAAGTAGATTCAGCATGGGGATCACCATAGTATAAAACACAGAGGCCACTTGGTCCTTTCCCAAGGAGTAGAACTTCTTGGGTTTTAAATAAGTAAAAATCATGGTGCTGTAAAAGATGGTGACTCAGGAGAGGTGGAAGGCAAAAGTAGACAAGGCTTTGCTCTTTCCTAAAGTGGAATTAATTTTCAGGATAGTGGAAAGAGTGGATCCATAAGAAACAGAGATTGTGATAAGTCCGACCATTATGTTTGAGACAGCAAGAATGAATATCATGACTTCAATGTCATGAGTGTCAGTGCAGATGGCTAAAATTGGGGATATGTCACAGAAAAAAATGATAGATTACCTTGGAGTTGCAGAAATGTAAATTGTTCATGTAGAGCATTGACTAAGGATTCTGAAAACCCAATCACATAGGACACAGTGATGAGTGTGCAGCAGAGTCTGGTGAACATAGCTACTCGGTAGTGAAGAGGATTACAGATAGCCACATAGTGGTCATAGGCCATTGAAGAGAGAAGGGAAAATTCACTGGCCCCCAATAAGGCAAAAAGAGATATTTGGGTGAAACACTGGTAAATGAAATACATTCGTTGGAATCAGTAAGTTCTCTAAGGTTTTAGGTGTGATGACTGTTGAATAACTGAGGTCCAGGAATGACAGTTGTTTGAGGGGAAAAGTACATGGGAGTGTGAAGCTGGAGATCCAAGTGAATTATCAGTATCATCCCTGCATTCTCCAGCACAGTAATAAGGTATATCAGGAAAAATAATATAACGAGGACCTGCCAGAATTTTTCAGAGTCTGTTAATCCAATAAGGATAAAACCAGGCACATTTGTGTTATTCTTACTCTCTATAGTGCTCTAACCTTTGCAATCTTGAGAAATCAAAGGTGTTACTCAACATCAATGACTTGAAAACAGTTTTTGTTTATATGATTGATCTGACAAGTTAAAAAGGATTTGTTTACTGATCCTATAAATAAATGATAAAGTGTAGTTTACAACTCCTTTGCTACAGTCCTATTGCAGAAAACGTTGGATGTTCCTGCAAAGTATTAAAGTAACAAACCACTACCATTCTGGCAAATGTTCCATTGTGACTATTAACATTGTCTACCTTTTGTCTTTCTTACAACAGTTTTTATTTTTTTAAATGAGCCAGTTTGTGTTTCACTTACAATATAAAGAGATGTGGTCATGGATGAAGCGTCATTTTTTAGGAGAGATTTCTAAAATTGATTGTTTTCTTCAAACTGTTTTTCCTGTGGTCCTGTAAGTATTAAAGTGAGTAGAGTAAGGAAATAAAAAATGCATGTGGCTCTTCTAGTTGCACAGACTAGCTTTCACTCGTTTGGCCTAAATGGACCTGGTAGTAAATTTCAAAAAGTATTTGGAATTTTCTCTCTTCCTGAGCTTCTCCTTAAGGATAAAATATTAATATTTAGAATGGAAAGAAAAATTATTGTAATCTAATGTATGCAAAATTAAAGAAAAATAACAACAACAACAAAAAAAAAACTCCCTGATGAGTACTTTGGAAAAAACTTGTACCTGGTTTTGTTCACTTCATCCTTCCTGTCTGTGTTATGTTGTTGGTGATGATTATTTCATTCTTTAATTACTGTTTCATTTTCTCCTTTGTATCTGAAGTTGCTTTAATTTATTTAATATCCATAGTTTCAACTCTGCCCTATCTGGAGAACCTTTAATTATTAGTATTTTGGGGTTTCAGGAATGTGCACTCACTCTTTAATAAGTTTTATTTGCATTAAACTCATCTCCAAAGATTTCCTTTTGAAAACTCTACCTCTCTTTTGAAAACTCCAGTTCTCCTTAATTTTTTTTTTTTTTAGATTTTTTTTTTTTTAAAACTTGGGTCCTCCTTAATTTTTACATTCCTTACTGTTTTACTAAATAATAAGTATTCTTTGACAATTTTGGTGCTCACCCATTTGGGGAACAAACGTAAAATGAATTTATCATTATATAAGAAAGTTTGATTAAAACTCACCAATAAAATGTGCCTTAATGAATTTTTTAAATTTAGGTTTCAAACAATGATATATATGTCATTGGAAATCTGCTTGTTTGTAAATAGTCTATTGCTCATTTGGAAAAATAAACAAGTGAACATTATTTTTCTATTGTATTTTCAGAACCATTTTGTCTCATTTTTCTTGCTTTAGCTGAAGAAATTGTATTCCATTTGGAGAGTAAACAACTTATACACTGAAAATAAAAATAGCAAAATATGACAAAAAAATCTTAGACTATAAATATAAATCCTTATAAATCATCATTTGAATATTAGGCAATAGAAACTCATATATTGCATAGTTAAAATGAACTTGATACCATTATAAATACTTTCATTTATGAACATATTCATCCAGGTGAAAATTTCACACCATAGGTATTACTATTCTACACACTTTTAGATTAGAAAGAGAGCACAGAAAGTTAGGTAGCTTATCCAGAATCATAACTATTAAGTGTTGTATGCTTTGTGATTCTATGAAGATTGGTTTACTCCAGAGATCATTCTCAAAACTCTATATTCCTACTTATAATTAATTTCAGAAAAGCAGTAAAATGTACTAAATTTATAATAAATAGTGATAGAGTTTTAATGCATCACTTACTCTTCTTTTGTTTCCAATATTATTTAATGCAAATGACAGATGAGCAATTAAAACCTGAAGCTACCTTACTGATAACAACACATAACTATTAGTTTTCAGAATATATGTTTTTATGTGGTTATTAAAACTCAAATTTCTTCCAAAAATATATTTTCAGTATATGTACATTACTTGATGACTCTGATTCCATGATTCAATATTCCCAATTCTACACATCCTGTAATTACTTAGGTAAGGCCTACATGACATGTATATGTATGTATATATTCTCTAATATTCCTTTTTTTTTTTTTTTTTGAGATAAGCTAAAACTCTCTTTGAGACTATTACTTACCAACAGCCAAAGTTGGTGAAAATCTTCTTACAATTTTACATGTCTAGAAATGTCTCAACTTTGAGTTTGTCTCACAAATAAAATATGCAAACCAGTTAAGTAGTCTGAAATTTTGGCTATACAATATTTGTTTCCTTAGAGATAATTCATGCTTAATTTTCTGTGCATGCATTTTTATTTTGTTCTGAGGGTAAATAAATTATCCAAAATATTTGTTCAGTTACTGATCAAATAGAAAACTCACCTGGAAATTATGTCTCATAAGGACACCAGGGAACTACTGTAAACATAAGCAGAGCAGATTTTTGCCTTTCACCCTCAAAATCCCACAGCACCTCTTATATTGAGGACTGTTGAGAATGCAACATTTGTTCATCTTTGGGACCAATTTCCAAGGAAATTTGTTTGGCATGATTCCAAGGATAAAATTCAAGGACTAATGCATCCATGTTAGATTTTTAACAAAGAGTCGCCTTCTCTTTATAAGCCATTAAATGTTAAGTAGCATTTTTTAGTATTCCTTTGTGTTGCTCTAATTGATGAGTGTGTAAAAGAGAAGGTATTTCTGGAGAAATAATTAATCTGTGGCTGAAAGACCAGATCAGTAACCACCAAGGATGGTATAACACATTTTAAACAATGAAACATTTTTATATTTAAAAGTGTGATATAATCATTGAAGAAAACATTGTTCATTACAAAGAATTAGAATAGAACAAAATTCAAAGAAGAATATGAAATTCATTCATAAATATTGTTAATCTTTTGATGTATTTTCTTCCATTTATTTTCCTTTTTACATAATGATTATCTATGTACACTTACCTATTCACATAATTTTTATCACACTGTATTTTAGTAACATCTTGAATTTTTTATTAAAAATTAATAATATACCTTTACTTATGTTATATTAGAGTTTTCTAAACCCAACATTTTATATTTTTGGCATTGTATGGTTCTCCATATCTAAATTCTTTCTAGGAATGAGCACTAATTGGTGAATGGGCATTTTCATGGAATCACAAGGAAAACATGTTGACGTTTCTCCATTCAGTGTTGGCAGTGTCACCTAATTCATCTATACAGGAATTGTTAAAACAAACAAAAGAGAAGAAGGTAAAAATCAGTGCTGAAATGAGTAAGGATGAGTAATGATCTTATAATTGATTTATAATTAATGTAATGCCCCAAAACCTCAAATCCCATGAAATGCTTTCTTGTGAGTCTTGCATTAATTAATGAGAATGAAATAAATTTTCATGTGATTTAGAAGCAACTTTTAACAGAAAAGCTCTTCCTACTCCATAATTTCAGGAGACAATTTGATAGTATGGATAAGGGAGTTAAAATTAGTATATTGTATATTTCCTGGCCTTTTGGAAGTACAGTTCTTCCCTTCATCAATAATTCAGTAATACTTAGGAAAGCTTTTTGGGAGATTAAAAAGCCAGCATCAATTTATTTCCTAATAGTTGACCTTACGGTTTAAGCCAAAGGTGAGATTAATGGAGATTTCCTAGGTCAATCTCATCTCAGTAAGGTCTGCTTGTTCCTTGCAGAATTACCGTGAATGAATTTTTCTTCACAGCATTGAAATTATTTTTTAATGGTCATTAAGTGTACTTCCAAACAATATGAGTAAAAGTTGCAGAAATGATAATTTACAAAACTAATTTCATTATTGACCTCTTTTGATAAATTTTATTAGTGGGCTTCCAATATGTCATCCTAATAATAAAATAATTTTGACATAAGAAACAGAAAAGAACATGATTTCTTTGTCCTTCATTTTCAACAAAATTAGAATTATATCCCTGATAATTATTCAATGTAATTATTTTTAAAAATATATATTCCTCCATTTAATTGGTCAAATAGTGTTTTGTGTGTTTTGAAACTGTTAAGGATTTCTTTAGTTTCCTGAAAAATTAAATCTATTTTTATTTTATAATGTGCATCATATCTCTGGAATATAAAGGTCTACTTTTTCTAATTCTCCTATTTTGCACAACATATTTATATGTTTATATTTACTGCTATATATTTGAAGATCCTTTCCTATAAACTATTTCTTATAAACATCATAAAGCTGGGTCTTACTTATTAATAGTGTTAATTACTGTGCCTATTAATTGGAATGTTTATTCTACTTAAATTTAAAATCATTATTTATGTGTTATATTCAATTTATTTCACATTTTTGAAGTTTTTATTTTCCTCTGCTTGCTTTATTTTGATTAATAAAATGTTTAATTATTAAATTTCATTTTATCTATTATAATTTTTTAAAAATCATACCTCATTCCATTATACTGATACTAGCTTCTCTATGGAATGAAATTTTCAACCTTCAATTATTTTAGTTTACCTCATATTATTATGATTGCTTTTAGGCAACCAAGATGGCAGTATAAGATACTGTAGAGCTAGGGAATATCTGAAAAACTATTTCTTAGTGACTAATGAGGTATTCTAACTCACTTAAACTGGGAAATTCCTAAGGCCAGGACAGAAGCCCAGGAAAACACATATGATCAGAAAAGAGAGGCCATCATATTTTAGACTCAGGCTGATCTTCTTAATAGGAGTTCTAAACTCTGAAGGAGAGCCCCAGCCAACAGAGAGCTAACAAAATGAAACACAGTGAAAAGGTGTTTTTTGCATTTGTTTGTTTTTTAACTCCTAATACTCAATGATACATCTGTCACATCACTAGGCAGAAACAAAATTTAGTAACAGACAGCTCCAATAGTTACAACATTAAAATATTAAACTGTACAATGTGCAACAAATTTTATCAAGAAAAACAAAGACACATTACATTATGGCCAATTCAAAGGAACAGGATAAGACTTAATAAACCATCAAAGAAGAAGACCAGATGTTTGATATTAAGAAGAAAGAATTTGTGAATTCAAAACAAAACTCAGGCTAAAGAGCAGAAAGGAAAAAAAAAAAAAAACCATGAATAAAATTACATAGAGCCTAAGAGACCAGTCGGGCACCCTAAAGAATACCAATATAGTATTAACAAAAGACAGAAGGAAAAAAAAAACACACACACAGGAGGAATGTTCAAAGAAATAATGACAGAAAACTTCTTGAATTTAGAGAAAGACATGAATACACCTTCAAGATGCCCAGTGAACAACAAACAGGATAAATTTGAGGACAAATATGTGAGACATATAGTGTCAAGCTGCAGAATGCAAGGATAAGGAAAGAGCTCTGAAAGCTGAAAGTTGAAAGAAGCAACATGTTATGTAAAAGGAAGTGCTTATACATGGCTCCCAGGGACAGGTCTCCCTGGCACCGAGGGATTATTTTACCAAGAAAGAGCCAACTAGTGATAATTTTGGTAAAAGACCTTGACCCAAGGGGCAAAATATTAAATATATAAGAGTTTTTACAGCAAAAGATTTCAAAGTGAGTTGGAGGTTATTCCAGAAGTTACAATTATGCACATCTCAACAGGACCTCACTAACTGCCAGAGTAAACAGTGCCACAAACAGGGGTGTTCCTGAGGTCTTTAGAGATATCTGGACAATATAGGAGGAGCACACATCCCTAGGAAATTGGCACCTGGTAGTTGGGCCTTACTTTGGAATATATGTTAACCTATTTCTCCAATGTAACAGAGTTAGACTCATTTATAATTTCCCCGTGCATGGTTCTTCTGCCACTTCTATTTGAACCTATAATTAGCACTATATCTCTTAAATATATATCCCAGAATACTTAAATCTTTGGGCCATTCATATGCCAGTTGAGCCCTGAATCTCAGCAGCATTGCAGCCAACACCTACTCTCCAGGTCATCAGACTTGCTCAGGACAGCTAACAAAAGGAAGATGATAGACAACACCCATCCCAAAAAACAGAGTATCTACAACTGCAAACAGACAGTTTCATCCATCTGCCCCATGGGATCTATGTCCCCTCTCAACTGAAAGCAGAGTGGACATCACCACCCCAAATCCTCAAGATTGAAGAATGAACAAACATAATGGGAGAAATGCAACTATGGACAAAAGTAGACTTATAGTTATGCTAGTAATGGAAGAACTTGTAACATTGATATAAAGACTGGTCTGAGGGGAGAGGGAGAGAATAGGTGTATTATGGGGGCATTTGGGGGACATTAGAATTTTTCTGCATGACATTGCAATGATGGAAATAGGCCATTATACATTTGTGAAAACCCATAAACTTGTACTATGCAAAGTGTAAACCGTAATGTAAACTATAGACCTTGGTTAGTAACAATGCTTCAATATTTGTTCATCAATTGTAACAAATGTACTACACTAATGAAAGGTGTTATTAACAGAGGAAGATGTGAGAGGCGAAGAAGGGGTATAAGGGAATCCCTTATATTTATATGTAACCTTTCTTAAATTTAAAACTTCTTTAAAAATAAAAATGAAAAAAGGAAGTCTCTATGAAGTGCTGATTTCTTATCAAAAACCATGGAAGCCTGAAGGCAGAGAAATGAAATATTTAAGTACTGATAGAAAATTTCAACTGAGAATTGTATATCTGATAAGACTGTTTCAAAAATGAAAGTGAGAGTAAGACATAAACAGGTAAACAAAAGCTGAGGGAAATCATCACCACTACAGTTGCCCTAAATGCAATGCTATAGGGAGTACTGTATTCTGATGGGAAAGTACACTAGATAGTGAATCAAGGCAGTATAAAGGAATAAAGAACTCCGATGTAGGTAGCCACATGGGTATGCACTGAAACAGCAGGGACCCACGAGAATGAAACATATTGATACTTATGAAGGGAGAAACTAAGTGGTACTCTCATCTAGTAACAAATTTCAATACTTGACATTTAATAATGGATAGAACATTGAGATATAAGATTAATAAGAAAATGAAAGACATGAAAGACACTATAAATCAACTAGATCTAATAGACATACATAGAACACTTAACACATAAGAGCCAAATAAACATTCTTCTCTAGTGTATGTGGGTCATTCTTCAATGTATATCAAATGTTAGGCCACAAAACAAGACTTAATAAATTTAACAAGATTGAAATCATACAGTGAATCTTCTCTGACAGCACTGAAATGATGCTGGAAATTAATAACAGCACAACTGGAAAATTTTCTGATTTGTGGCAATTAAGAAGTATATTCTTATTATACAGCAGTAAGAAGAAATGAAGTTGTGAAGCATATGACAACATGTGTAAACCTGGTGGACATTATATTGAGTGAAGCAAGCCAGACACAAAAGGACAAATACTGTATAATTGTGCTATTATGAACTAATTATATTGTGTAAACTCATAGAGTTAATAATTAAACTATTGGTCACTAGAAAATTGAAGGAAGGCAGAGAACGGAAAGCTAAAGGTTAATCTGTGCAGAATTGGTAAAAAGGTTGTTTGTTAATCTTTGGAAATGAATAGAAATGGTGAAAAAATATCATGGTGTTTGTAAGTAGCAGTGCTATTATATGGGTATGACAGTGATTTTAAGGGAATGTCTAAGATCATGTATATTACTAGAAGGAAAGCCAAAAACTGTAACATGGGACTGTATAAGATAGTAAAACCTCATGTAAAACACGAATATGGGTGATATTGCATATATAAGAAGGTTTTTACAAAATATAAATACAAATATACTAGAAAGAAGAAAAAAGAATAGCAGCAATGTACAGCAGTGGCAGTATAGAGAGATTGAGAGCTGATGAGTTTTGTTGTTTGTTTTTTGTTTATTATTATTATAATTAGAATAATGAAAGTGCTCTAAGAACGATGAAAGTGATGAAAGCATAAAAATGTGATTACACCAAATACCATTAATTGTACACTTTGGATGGATTTATGCTTTATTAACAAATAATTAAAATAAATAATAAAATTGATTTGTTATGAAAAAAGTATATTCTTAAAGAAACAATGGGTCAAAAATAAATAATAAAAAATGGGAAATATCATGAAATTAATGAACAAAACAAAACACACCAAATCTTACCGATACAATAAAGGAAAATTTATAACTCTGAACACTTACAACAAAAAAGGAGAAAGATCTCATATAGGAGACCTAACTTCACAACTTGAAGTAATAGAACTAGAAGAGCAAAATAAACCCCTAGCAAGCAGTTGGAAGGAAATAACAAAGATTATACTTGGGATAAATAAAATAGAGAATAAAAATATACTTGAGAAAGTCAATGAAACCAAAGGTTGTTTCTTTGTAAAGATCAGTAAAATCAATCAGACTTTAGCTAGACTGATGAAGAAAAAAAGGCAGAGGACAGAAATAATAAAAATCAGAAATGAAAGGAATGACATTACCATCAACCTCACAGAAGTAAAGAGCAGTGTAAGGGGATACTATGAACAACCGTGCCCCCCAAAATTAGGTAAAATATATGACATTGACCAATTCCTGGAAAGACACAGAATTCCTAAACTGAATAAAAAAGAAATAGAACATCTTACAGAACAATAACGACTAAAGAGATCAAATCAGTAGTCAACTCCCCGACCATAAAACAAAGAAAATCACAAGACCAGATGGGTTCACCAGTGAGGAGGTGGTGTCTGAGGAAAAAATGGAGTAAAGAGAGTGAGCCTTGCAGTTATCTGGTGGAAAGAGCATTCCAGGCAGAAGAATCATCCAGCCCAAAGGCCCTGGAAGATATAGGAGCTGAAGCCAGAGAGATGATGAAGGGCTATTGCAAACCTTTGACTTTTTTTTTTTTTTTAATGTTCTTCAATAACTTTTTTTAAAACTTTATTTTGTACATTTAATAATTGAAAATATAACAATTAAAAACTAAAAAGTAATAAATATATACATTTCTCAATTAAATGTAATGGATACATATAAATTTTTTTTAATCAAACAATATGTTACACAATATATTTACTTCATAGTAACGCATTCATACAGTATTTGTCCTTTTGTGTCTGGCTTGCTTCACTCAACATAATGTCCTCCAGGTTCATCCATGTTGCCATATGCTTTACGACTTCATTTCTTCTTACAGCTGCATAATATTCCATCATGTGAATAGACCACAGTTTGTTTATCCATTCATCTGTTGATGGACACCTGGGTTGTTTCCAACTTTTGGCAATGGTGAATAATGTTGCTATGAACATGGGTGTGCAGATGTCTGTTCATGTCACTGCTCTCAGTTCTTCTGGGTATATACCCAGTAGTGGTATTGGAGGGTCACGTGGCAAGTCTATATTCAACTTCTGGGGCCTCTCTATGTCTTTGGCTCCCACATTCATTCACCCTGGGACCTGTCAGTCCCGCCTTCTTAAGAGCTCTTGAAATCATCCTACCCTCCATCCCACAGCTTCTGTTGATTTGTTCAAGTCCTTGCCCCTGCTTACCTGACTTACCCAATAACCTCCACAGTGCTCCCTTGTAATCCACTAATCCATCTTCCACATGGCCACTGGTTGGCTTTTTCAAACACATACCCAATTCCATCAATTGTCCACTTAACACTCATTACTGAGTCCTCTTTCCCTGCAGGATTGGCTTCCAAGTCCCTTCATGGCATGCTTTCAATCTTATTTGGAGCAAGAGCTAAAGATCTTATCATGCTGTATATTTAGCGTGCTTCTTAAACCCTCTGTGGCAAAAGACCAGTTTCTTTTCTAAAGTTCCAATCTGTTGTAGATGATATTTTTATAAAATACAAAGAAAAGGTTGCTGCAATGTGAAATTGTTTTAGAAGTCTCTAAACATATTTTGTTGACTTTTGTACTTATCTTGACAGAGTACAGTAATAAACATTTTTAAAAGATAAAAAGAAAAAAAAAGTAGAGAAGGGGGAGACCAGGAGACACCTCCATTTGCTTGCCATGAGGAAGCTGAAGAAGAAAGTTCACCAGCAGCCAGCTTCTGAAAACCACAGTCTTCAGGAAGAAAACGTGTCTTGATAATGCCTTCCTTTGGACTTTTTCCCGCCTCAAAATATTAGTGAATAAATTTCCATTGTTCAACCAGACCAGCCAGGAAACTAAAACAAAGGTAAAATCACAAATACCCAGAAACTTTTTGAAAAAGAAGAAATTGAAGCAATAAAACCTCTCAATTTTCAATTTAATACAAAGCTACAGTAAGAACCAAAATTATTAAATCTGTTGGAGATTGAATTATGCACCAACAAAAGCCATATTCTTAATGTTATTCTATTACTGTGGATATGAATCCATTTTAAATAGGAACTTTTGAATATGGCATTTTTAGTAAAGGTATAGTCAAATGGATCAGTTTCGACTTGAATCCAGTTATTGGCGTCCTTACAAGTGAATGAAATTCAGTTGCAGTGCAAAAGCCACAGAAGAAGATGCAAGTCAGTGGAGCCCAGATTATAAAGAAAATGACATCGTAATATTCATTACCATGTGACAGAAAAGGTAAGGTAAAGGATCACTGGGGAGCTAGCAACAGAACACAACAGTTTTGGGGGAGAATCACTTTTCTGTCACCTTGGTTATGGATTTCTGCCAGCCTCAACCCATGAACCATAAAGTCTTTTTGTTAAAACCATATTGTGGTATTTGCTTTAGCAGCCAAGAATCTAAGACAAACTACTAGATGGCAATGTAGAGAAATCAAAAGCTCAGGAACAAAAGAAAAAAAGTAGATAAAAGGAGCTTTATCAAAATTAAAAACTCTTGTGCATCAAGATGTTTTATCATGAAATTAGTTTTTAAAAAATCATGCTACAGAATAGTAGAAAATATTGGAAAATCACATATCATATAAGTGCTTATTATCCACAATATTTTAAAAACTCCTACAACTTGGCAACAGAAAGATAAATGACAATTTTAAAATGAGCAAAACTTGAGCATTTTTTCCAAAGATGATATAATTGGCCAATGAGTGGGACAGTGACCACTTACTCAAAATAAAAGTTCTGAAGAGAGAGTTGGACTAGAGGCAGCAGTAATTTATTTCTTTCTCATGAGAAAGGGCACAGGTCCAGGCTAATGGAAGCGAGCAAGTGTGCGTGATCAGTGTAAGAACAAAGATTATATAGTTCTCCTGATGCAATGTCCCATTTCCCTCTTTCCCCAATCTTACCCATCTCCCATTGGCTGGGAGTTGTGGGCTTACAATCTTAGGCACAAAGGCTAACTCAATCCTAAGGCAAAAGTGTAAGGGTAAGTTTTCAGTGTCGGGGTTCATCCCATTTACTGATGTGGGTTTTTGGGGAAGTGACTCGAACAAGAATGTGATAAGAATTAGATAAGCGGAAACAGGGAAAAGTTCTGAGAAGAGACCACGTAGAATGTGGGAGGGTTAGATAAGTGGAAACAGGGAATTCAGTTTGAGAAGAGGCCGCCATTTATTCTATTTTTCTCAGTCAATAAGCACATTAAAAGATGTACAACATCATTCCCAATAGGGCAATGAAATAAAAAGTAGAATGAGATACCATTTCATACCCACTAGAATGCATACTATTAAATACAGAAAATAATAAATGTTGGAGAGATATGGAGAAATGGGAATCATTGTTCATTATTGGTGTGTAGGTAAAATTATGCTGGTGTAGTTGTTGTGGAAAAATTGGCATTTCCTCAGAATGTTAAGTATAGAAATAGCGTATGACCTAGCTATCCCACTTCCAGGTATATACCCTAAAGATGTGATATCATAGACTCTAGTGATATTTTCCCGCCAATATTCATGGCAACCCCATTCACAATTGGCAAAGGTGGAAACATCCCAAATGTCTGTCATCATATGAATGAATAAGCAAAATTGGTATATACATGCAATGGAATTTTATTCAACCATAAACAGGAATGAAGTTCTACAGCATGGAAGAATTTGACATCAGATTATGTCAAATAAATAAAATCCAAAAATATTTTATGATCTCACTGATAAGAAATAATGAGGATATGCTAATTCATAGAATCATAAACTGGTATATGGATTACCGGAGTCAGGGTTGGGGATGGAGTTTGGAACGGGGAGCCAATGCTTAATTGTTACAGGGTTTGTTTAGGGTGATGGAAAAGTTTTGTTAATGGATGATGGTGATGGTAGCACAACAAGGTGACTATTAACACCAAAATTCTATATTTGCAAGTGGTTAAAATGCAAAATTTTTAGGTTTTATATACTTTACTAAATAAAAATTTTTTTAAAACCATAGAATTGTGCAAAACCACAGTATCCCCTAAAACAGTCTATGCAGTACAGTTAACAGTTTATTTATAATAATGGTTTTCAACAATTTTAACAAGAGCATTTTTCATTATCATATATTTTACTTTGCCTTTCTAGAATTTCTATTTGTTCATTTTTTCTATATTCTGCATTTTTTTCTGTTGTGATTTTTCCTATATTTCCTCATTGGGTCATCTTTTCCTTAAGTTATTAAGCATATGTTTAAGGCTGTTTTAATGTCCTTGGCTGCTAATTCAAGCTTTAGTTTCATCTTGAAATCTTTTTATTAATGTTTTTTCATTACTTTGGTTCACATTTTCTTTGTCTTATGTTTGGTAATTTTTTAAAATAATATACTGTATTTTCTACATGATACATTGCAGGAAGTCTAGATCAGTGGTACTGAGTTTTGTTCTGGACAGCAATAAATTACTAGCAATGCCTTTGAACCTCTTAGGCTTTACATTATTCTTTTTTAAGGAAGATCTATTTTGTTTTATCTTCAGTCATAGGGCATGGTATTTACTACAGAGCATTCTTCATAAATCCAGCTTCTCCCAGCACTTAGTAAATTCTGGTATTTATGTTCTGCTCTCAGCCCTGCAGCAGCCTCTCTTGGTATGTTGCTCCTCCATCTGCACATATACAGTTCAGCCTTCAGCTAAGTAACCATAGAGAATCCCAATACTGATATTTAGTTCACTTCCTTTTGGCACCCTATTTTCTATGTTCCAACTCTTCAACTGGTGGAAACTCCAATATCTGCCTCTTTAGCTATGCAACTCTGCTGGTACTCTGAATCTCCCTGGTCAGTAAGCAGTACAGAAAAGCAGGGTAAAAATGTATCTCTACCCATGTATTTCCATTATCTGATGCATAACTGACCCATTATGTCATTTTCCAATTCCTGAAAATAGTTTTCATCTGCATTTTGTTCAAGTGTGTACTTGTTTATGATGGCCAGGAAATTATCTTACCACTAACACTGTCAAAAGATTTTGAAGACAAAATCTGATCAAAGCTTTTAAATATCTTCTGATTTAAATGACAATATAGTTTAATCCTCTTGCTCATTATGCTTTTCCCTATTTTTGTTATCAATCAATTTTTCCTTTCATGGTTTATTCACTTTGTTTTGCTTATTAAATAATAGCATTTTACCTCTCCTTTTAGATAAATATTATTCAATTTTATTTTTTAACTCACTGTTTTTCTATTTTATCATTTTATTTATCCCACATTTTTAGTTAAATTTGTTGGTTTTATTCTAGCACCTAGAGATAATGGATTTCTTTTTACTATTTGTTTTCTGATTAATAACCCAAGAATTTAATATTTCCATTATCCATCTGAATGCCACTTTATTTTACATGCAGGTCTATAAATTATTCATATTGTCATCCATTATATAAATATTCTAGAGTTAAATACTTTAATGCTTATTTTTCCAAGAAAAATTTAAGATTGCATTTTTAGTTATATTTATTTTGAATTATCAAAATGAAAAGTCTTGCCAATTTTATGCTTTGAATATTTAATTCAAAATATATTGTATTTTTGTCAAATAATGTAGCTTCATTACTTTAGCTTTGAAGTTTTTTTAAAGTTTTGGACTAATTGTAATGAACTTTCATAAATGACTAGTTAGATTCTGGGAAAGAATGTTTCCAATATTGTTATGTTATGTAAATTTAAAATGATCAAATATAGTATTCAGAGTTTATAAGTTTTATTGTTGGATTAATTATATACTAGATATGCTTTGTTCACTTGCTACTTCATTTAATTCATTTATTTATTAAATATTTTATTGAATATCTATATTGTACTGCATATGCAATATAATAAACAATAAAAGATCTTTCACCTCCTGGGCCCTAGATTCTAGCTGGGAAATACAGAGAAATATACAGAAGTAAGTGATATGCCATGTTAGATGTGAAAAGTAACATTTATAAAAAGAAAATATAATAAAGACTAGTGGGTGAGGGATATGCGGAAAAGGGCATGACAAAGCACCTGGAAATTGTGTAGTCAGGGAAGACCTCAGTAAAAGTTGGTATTTGTTCAAAGACTTGAAGGGGATTATTTATCCATACATTTTCATGAGAGGAACATGTTCCAAACTGGAGAATACCAGTACAAAGCCTTGGTGACTGAGGAACTGGGAGGAGGTCAACCTAATAAGAGTGATATTCTATAGCATGGGGTGCATGTAATAATCTGCAAAGTTCATGTATTTGGAAGATGATAACTGCTCTGGAGAAAATCTAAGCAGGGATGTACATGGAGATTGGCTTGAAAACTCCAAAAATAATTTATAGAAATTTATAATTTATAAATTTATAGAAAATTCCTCAAGAATTGTCATATTTGAGCAACCTATAAGAAGTGAAGTAGAGAGGCATACAAACACTTGGGGGAAGTGAGTCTTAGACAAGCAGAGTAGCTAAAGTAATGTTCTGTAATATTAATTTCTATGTGCCCATATATATATATATATATACTGTAATCTTCTCTCCTTTTTTTCAGAAAGGGACCTGTGCTCCAGCTGGGCTCCTCAAGTTGGCATCATGTTTGTCCAGGCATCACTGCCTCCTCTCTGGAATACCCCATTGCCAAGATGAGGAGACTACCCCAATACCTGCCTTTCGGGGAATTGCTGAGGAAGGGCTTGTGTTGTGCAGTTCTGTAGAGAAGATGGCCACTCCCTTACACACCAATTCTTGGTCCCCCCAGGGGCTGGTTGGTTGTTCAATGCTACAGCCAGGTAGTGCCTGCTTCCTCTGTGTCCTTCTGAATGAAGAAGCTGTGCCTCAGTGAGACTGGATGAAGCAGCTCTCTATGGCAAACTCAGCCTGGTCCTGGTCCTGGTCCAAGGAGGCAGCAGTGGAAAGGAGGGCTGCAGGGCTTTTAAGCTGGAGGTTGTTTTTCTCCTCTGGGTTTCATTTCTCTCAGCCTCCTGCCAATGGTGTTTAAGGTACACCTTCAGCTAGAGCTGCAGACCCTCTTTTAAATCCCAGGCCATCTGCGCATCCACATACGTCCCCATCAAGCGTTCTGCACTTTCATTCAGACACTGATGATGTGTGAAGGTGGCCACTCTACCACTGAGCCTGGAAAATGTAAAATTCAATTGCACCGTGCTGGGCAAGTGGGCCTATCCAAGTTCAACTGCAAGAACAATTTTTATGAGGTTGATTAAAGCTTGTTTAAAACAAAACAAAATAAAGAAAAAACTCTTACACAACATTTTAAAAGGTTGTATTTTATCAGATATGAAAAGTAGAAGTTTGATCTACAAACCCATCCTTACAGCTATTTAAATCATAATAAGAGTCAGGAGATTCAGAATGTTTGTGTGCATGTTAGAATTCAAAAAACAAATGTATTACATGTAGCTAAAAGATGGAATACCTGGCTGAAGGGTCTGGTCATATGCATTTTTAATGATTTTGCTATAATACCAAGTTTGTGAGGAAATACTTGTTACTTATAAAAATTAATTCCATGATAAAATTTCAATTACATGAGTCTCCTTTATTTATAAACAAAATTGAAATATTTAAAGGGATTTTTTTTTTAAAGATTTTATTTATTTATTCATTTATCCCCCCCTTGCTGTTTGTGCTCGCTGGGTCAGCTAACCACGCCGTGCGGGCGGGCTTGCCTTCACCAGGAGGCCCCGGGAACCGAACCCGGGGCCTCCCATATGGTAAACGGGAGTCCTACTGATTGAGCCACAGCCGCTTCCCGAAAGGAATTTCTTTATATAGCTATTGTTTTATATATTTAATGAGTCTGAGTTGGCCCCCTTTGTCGATCAAATGCTTTGCTGTTTTAAATAGGAGAGTTCATTTATTCATTTATGTGTTCTTCACAGACTCAAGCAAATGTATCACATACAAAACATTCAAGTGCATTTTGATCACATTTTAGTATATGTAAGGATGCATTTATAGATGCCTGAATTTATACACACATTCTATGAAATGACACTTTTCTTTTGTTTTTATTTACTTGGGAAAGCACAATGATAATTCATCAAAGTCAAGGATGCTGTCACTTGCATGTTTTATCTTTCTGTATTATTTGTATAGTCTTGTACATATTGATATTTTAAAAATGTTAGTTTAACCAAAATTTAATTTCTAGAATTCTTCTCCAAACAGTTCCTATGTATATATTAAATATAGCATTAAAATTTACAGACATAGTCCTTCTCAGTGATATATATTATGAATTAGGGGGAAAAGGTAAACATAATTATACATTCTATATAAGACTTAAATACTTGGGCTCAATTGTTTAGAAAGTTCTCATATATCACGTATCAAAAATAAACTTCCTATAAATAAAAATGTCTTCAGTATTGGGAATGACTGAAATTAGCTCATGTAATGAGATCTGTGTGTGTATGTACACATGTACATATCTTAAATTATTTTTTATTTTTAAAGAAGCTATAGATTACATAAAAGTTACATAACAACTGTAAGAGATTCCCATATGCCCCACTCCCTCCCCCCTCCACACTTTCCCACATTAACAGCATCCTTCATTAGTGTGGTGTATTTGTTACAATTGATAAACACATATTGAAGCATTGCTACTAACCATGGAATACAGTTTACATTGTAGGTTACACTCTGTCCCACACAATTTTGTAAGTTATGGCAAAAAATATAATGGCCTGTATTCATCACTGCAATATCATGCAGTACAAATCCAATGTTCCAAAAATGACCCCATATTACACATATTCTTCCCTCTCCCATCCCTCAGAACCTCTGGTGGCACCTGCCTTTTTACCAATAATAAGAGTTATTCCATTGCTATAATAATAATAAGTCTACTTTAGTCCATTGTTCATTCCCCAATCTTGAGGATTTTGGGACAGTGATGTTCACTCTGCTTCTAACTGAGAGGGAGCTTAAATCCCATGGGGCAGATGGATGAAACTATCTTGCTTGCAGTTGTAGACACTCTCTTTGGGATGGGCACTGTCCTTTATCATCTCCTTGTTAGTTGTATGGGTGAGTCCAATGAATTGGAAGGTAGTTATTGCAACTCTGCTGGTATTCAGAGCTCAACTGGCACATGAACAGGCAAAGATTTAAGTCTCTGGGACATATATTTATCCAGTAAAGTGATAATTATAGGTTCAAATAAAAGAGGCAGAAGAGTATGTGTAGAGAACCTACAAATGAGTCTAACTCTGTCTTCTTTGATTTCCTTTAACAATGTTTTGTAGTTTTCTGAGCACAAGTCCGTTACATCTTTATTTAAGTTATTAGAGTATTTGATTCTTTTAGTTGCTATTGCAAATGAGATTTTTTTTCTTGATTTCCTTCTCAGATTGCTCATTATTAGTGCACAGAAGAGCTACTGATTTTTGCATATATACCCTGCCATTTTATTGAACTGATTTATCAGCTCTAGAAGCTTTGTTGTAGATTTCTCAATGTTTTCTATATATAAGATCCTGTCATCTGCAAATAGTAAACTTTTTAATTCTTCCTTTCCGATTTGGATGAATTTTATATCTTTTTCTTGCCTCCATGCTTAAGCAAGTATTTCTAACACAGTGTTATATAAGAGAGGTGATAGTGAGCATCCTTGTCTTCTTCCAAGTCTTAGAGGGAAAGCTTTTAGCATTTCACCATTAAATATGATGTTTGCTGTGGGTTTTTCATATATACCCTTTATCATGTTGGGAAAATTTCTTCTATCAATATCTTTTGAAGTGCCTTTATCAGAAAAGTGTGTTGTATTTTGTCAAATGCTTTTTCTGCATCAATAGAAATGATCATGTCATTTTTTTTTCTTTCTATCTGTTAATGTGGCATATTACATAGATTGATTCTCTTATGTTGATCTATCCTTGCATAACAGGGGTAAAATCCACTTGGTCATGATATATAATTATTTTGATGTGTTGTTGAATATGATTAGCAAGTATTTTGTTGAGGATTTTAGCATCTAAGTTCATTAGAGGGATTTACCTTTCCTTTCTTGTGGCATCTTTGTATGGCTTTGGTATTAGGGTGATGTTTTTATCATAGAATAAGTTAGGCAATGTTCCCACCATTTCTCTTTTTTGGAACAATTTAAGCAGGGTTGGTATTAGTTCTTTCCAGAAAGATTAGTAGAATTCAACTGTAATGCCATCTGGTCCTGCGCTCTTCTTCGTTGGGATGTATTTGATGACTGATTCACTCCCATTACTTGTGATTGGTATGTTGAGTTCATCAAATTCATCTTTCATCAGTGTAGGCTGCTTGTGTGTTTCTAGAAATTTGCCCATTTCATCTGAGTTATCCATCTTGTTAGTATACAATTTTTCAAAGTATCCTCTTATGATAGTGTTTATTTCTGTGGGGTCAGTGGTGATATTCCCTTCTTTATCTCTTGTTTTATGTATTTGTATCTTCTCTCTTTTTTCTTTGTTAGTCTAGCTAAGGGTCTATCAATTTTATCAGTCTTTTCAAAGAGCCAGTTTTTTGTTTTATTCATTTTTTTTCTATTTTTTTTCCAATTTCATTTAGCTCTCCTATAATCTTTGTTATTCCCTTCTTTTTACTTGCTTTGGGATTAGTTTGTTGTTCTTTTCCTAATTCCTCCAAGTGGGCAGTTAGGTCTTTGACCAATCCTGTGGACCTAAGATGAGTTTCTTGTAAACAAAATATAGATTGGCCGTATTTCCTTACCCATTTTGTCAATTTGTGTATCTTGATTGGAGAGATTAATCCATTAACATTTTATGTTATTACTGTTAAGTCATAACTTATACTAGCCATATATTCTTTAGGTTTATATATGTTGTGTGTTCTTTTTATATCTATTTTTATCTTTGTTGTTATTCTTACCAATAATCTTCATTCCTACTCTCTCCTTCAACCCTCTTTCTCCTGTTTTTCCTTTCAACCCATAGAATTCCCTTTAGTATATCCTTAAGGGCTGGTTTCTTGCTAATAAACTCTCTTAATTTCTGTTTATCTGCAAATAATTTAAACTCTCCCTCATTTTTGAATGTCAGCTTTGCAAGAATTCTTGGCTGGAAGTTTTTTTTTTTTTTTTTTTTAATTTCTTTTATTTATTTATTTTTTTTATTTTAGCAAGTTAACTATGCCATACTACTGCCTTTTTGCCTCCATGGTTTCAGATGAGAAATCAACACTTAATCTTATAAAGCTTTCCTTGTATGCAATAGATCTCTTTTTTCTAGATGTTTTCAGTATTCTCTCTTCCTCTTGGGCACTGGACAATTTAACCAGTATATGTCTTGGGGTTGGTCTGTTAGGATTTACACTATTTGGGATGCAGTGTGCTTCTTTTATATGTATTGTACATCCATGTCCCTCAAAAGTGTTGGGAAATTTTCAGCCATTATTTCCTCCAACACTCCTTTGCCCCCTTTCCCTTCTCTTCACCCACTGGGATGCCTATAGTGCATATGTTTTGCATTTCACGTTGTTATTCAAATCCCTAAGTCCCTGCTGAATTTTTTCTATATTTTTATCTATCTGTTTTACTATCTGTCGGATTTCAGCTGTACTGCCTTCCACATCATTGATTCTTTCCTCTGCCTGTTCAAATCTGCTCTTATGTGCTTCCAGTGAATTTTTTATTTCTTTCATTGTGCCATTCAACATCAATAGATCCGTTTTCAATTTATGTATTTTTCACAATTTCTTCAGTATATTACCCCAGTGTCTTCTTAATATCTTTTATATCTTCCTTCACTTAATTAAGTTGATTCATGATTTTTGCATGGACATCTCTGATTAATTGTTCCATGTTCTTCATGTCCTCCTGGTTTTAGTTTGTTCATTAGATTGGGCCATGTCTTCCTGTTTCTTAGTATGGCTTGTAATTTTTTGTTGTGGTCTAGGCATCTGTTTATCTTGATGAACTTATTATGTTGGTTTGCATCTCTTTCTACTCTAAGGTTTTAATTTGTTGTATTTTTTTCTTGTGTTGGGGGTGTCATTCCTTTTTTGACATTTGGTTCCTCTTGTTCTATATCCTTGTAGTTGTCTGTGTTGCTTGAAAAAAGAATAAGACCAGTGAATGGAAAGAGATAAGAAGAGAAAAAGAATAATAGTAATAATAATTAAAAGGTAGAGAAGGGACCATACAAGAGCTAGGATAATAGATATTAATGTGAGCTAAAAATCATAAAAATTACAAAGGAATAAAAATAAAAAAGATGGAAAAGAAAAAATGATACAAGAAACAATATGGAGGGAAGAGGCTGTGGCTCAATCAGTAGGGCTCCCGTTTACCATATGGGAGGCCCCAGGTTCAGTTCCCCGGGCCTCCTGGTGAAGGCAAGCCCGTCTGCACGGCGTGGTTAGTTGACCCAGCGAGCACAAGCAGCAAGGGGGGGATAAATGAATAAATAAATAAAATCTTTAAAAAAAAAAAGAAAAGAAAAAAAGAAACAATATGGAGAAAAAAACAGAATGAATTAAAGGCCCAGAAAAATGAGTAGAGATGAAAAGAAAAAAAAAGAGATAGAGAAAAATTTTTAAAAATGAAGGCCAAAGAAGAAGAGGTGTAATGAAAGAAATGCAAAAGAAGACAGAAGACAGAGAAATGAAGGAAAGAAAAGAAATAAAGTAGGGTGAAAAAATAAGTAAAAGGAAAAAGATAACAAAGAAATGGGAAAGATAACAAGCAAGAATCAAAATATTAACAATAATAATAATAATAAAAAAAAGAAAAACAGCCTTCTTTCTTAGGACCCTAGGGAGCTTCTCAGGCTTCTGGTGCTCATCAATCAATCACCCTACAGCCTGCCCTCCACAGGAGATGTAGTTGGTTTTAGCAAATAAAAGAAAAAAAGAAAAAAAATGAACCAATAAAAAATATCAGATCCAAGAACACCTAAAACAAGAAAAAAGTCTGTATGTTCTCTGTCATAAGGTACCAGCTGAGTACCTGGCAACTGGTGTATTCCCTTCTCTTAGGATATACTTAGACTCAAACCTGGGACCTTGCATTTGCAAGGTAAGAATTCCTTCACTGAGCCACACCAGTACCACAGGTTAAGCAGGCTTCTGAAAGCTTATTTGGGTCTTTCTGCTCTTGTTCCCTCAGGTGAGTTAGGCTTCTAACAGTTTGGTGAGCCAGGCTTGTTCGGTGCCTATCTCTTTCCCTTCACTGACATAGTTCCTTTCTCTCACATGGTATTTTGATGTGACAGCCTACCTGATCAGATCCTCCTCCCCTCTCTCTGGGGCCTCTTTAGGCCTTGTTGGGATCTTTTTCAAGGTTCAAAGGGGACTCAGCTGGCCAAACTCGTTGAGAAGAATCCACTTTCTACCCTCTGCCCCACCCTCTTCCTCCCAGGGAATGCTCCCTCTCACTAGGCTGGCTCTAGTGAGTCAGGTGTTTTACGAAGGCTTTTTGCCTTGAGGGTCAGACATAAGTGCTGTTTCTAGCCAAAGGGGTGAGTAACTTATGGTTTTTCTTTGGCTTCTTTATATGTCTTGCTCCCTTCTGGATGAGGCACAGCACCTTCCCATTCCATATATCCCCAAAGCAGCTCCTTCGGGTAGGTTTTTGACCTTTCTCCAATGTTCTTTGAGAGAGTTGAGCTCTGCCTATCTACTTTGACTCCATCTTCCTTCAAGTCCCCATATTTGTTTTGCATTTTTTCTTCTTACATATTTTACATGATTCTGACTTCTGGACACTTTATTTTACAATATAGTAATTTATATTATATGTATATTTAATATAATAGAACTTTTCTACATGATATTTAATATTGAATTACTGTAGGGCTAATTTGTGGTTACTGTCTACCTATTCACTCATTCTTTTAAAAATTATTAGTTAAGTAATAGGCTTATATAATCATCTTACAGAAAATACAGTGTTCCCTTTTATGCTCTTTCACAAACACCATGAACTATTACAGTCATTTGTTAAAATTCAGGAAAGAATATTATTATATAGTATTAATTATTATTTATCTTAGTACAGGTTTCTTTTTTCTTGAATCACGGCATATGGTTAAGATTGTTTGTCCTGAAGATTTTTCACCATCATAGTTGAAACTTATTACACTGATTATATTTTATTCATTTCTTTTCTACCAGAGATTTTCATTCACTCTAAATATAATGCTGAGTAGTGTTGTGTGAAATATCATGGCCTTCACACTTTATATTTCTATCAGGAGAACAAAGCTGAGAAAGGGATAAAGTATGGTATTGTGGTGGAGGTCTGATATATTTCAGAAAGGATGTAAGCTGGGCCTTCATGATGAGGTGACATTGTAGTCAAATTCTGAAAGAACTGATACAACATGACACAAAAGTTTCCTTTCAGTGACCCACTTTTAAAGATGAGCAGGCAATAAAAATGACCAGACATTTAATCAAATCCTCTATTTGAAAAAGAGAGAAAAGAAATACTAAAAATAAAATTGAATGTAACTGGACAAGGCAAGCAAAATTAAAATGAGTACAGCAGAAATACTAAAAGGGAAGTTGCAAGTAAGGAAGGAACTTCTGGAGGATCTAGATCTCAGAAAGTACTGTTAGAGTAGCACATAAGGTCTCGAGCACAGAGAACCACTTAGGAAGGCAAAATTTTGCAGAGCTGTGAGATTCAAGGAAAACAATGTAGAAAGTGCTCAAGAATCAGGCCTAACTCTGGGAATTAAAGTAGCTCACATTAAGATAATATTTTAAGGCCATCATAAAAACACAATGGTGATTCCTGGGCAGGGAAATGGAAAAAACAACTTAGACCATCCTTAACTTATCTATACGTCCTTCAGATAGTCAAAATGCCCACCACCTTTAAATATAGGGGATTAAAGAATGATAATTAAACTACATATAATGAAGCAAAGATTAATTTATCTAACAGATAGTTTTATACTTTTTAATATACTTCATTAGTTTTTTTAAAAAGATATTTAGATTACATATATGTTACATAAAATATAGGGAATTCCCATATGCCCCAGTCCCTAGCCCTCCCACATTTTCTCACATTAATAACATCCTTCATTATTATGGTACATTTGTAAAAATTGATGAGCACATTTTGGAGTACTGCCACTTAGCATGGATTATAGTTTACATTGTAGTTTACACTCTCTCTCACAGATTTTGTAAGTTATTACAAGATATATAATGGCCTGTATCTGTCATTGAAATGTCATTCAGGACAATCCCCAAGTCCCAAAACTGCCTCCAAATTACAACTATATTTTCCCTCTCCCTTCCCTCAGAACCTCCATTGGCCACTGCCTCCACAACAATGATAAAAGTTCTTCCACTGATAGAATCACAATAAGTCTATTGTAGAATAACAGTAAGTCTACTCTAGTCCTTTGTCCATTCCCCAATCCTGAAGATTCTGGGATGGTGATGCCCACAGTTTTAGTCAGCCAAAGTGGTGCTGATGCAAAGAACCAGAAATATGTTGGCTTTTATAAAGGGCATTTATTTGGGGTGGAGGCTTACAGTTACCAGACCATAAAGCATAAGTTACTTCCCTTACCAAAGTCTGTTGCCATGTGTTGGAGCAAGATGACTGCTGATGTCTGCAAGGGTTCAGACTTCCTCTTCCACTCTTGGCTCTGTGGTCCCACTCTCTTCCAATATCAGCTGTAGGCTGTGATAAGTCTCTTCTCTATCACAGGCCTCATTTCTCTCCAGGTTCACCTGCTCTGTTCTCTCCACAAGGTCAGCTGTAGACTATCAGGTGAAAGGCTTGTCTCCCTTCCCAGGGCCTCTGCTGTGTCTAATGGAACCTGCTCCCTTTCCTCACATATTTGCTTCTCTGTGTATTTACTTCCCAGGGTTCCAGCTCAAAAACTACACCTAACTCAAATGCCTTGTCACTTTCTCTGTGAGTTCCCACTCAACAAGGGGTGGGGATTATATATTCTACTGATGTGGCCCAATGAAAGCCTTAATCATAATTTAATTAAGTAAGAGGGAAACCTATGTATCCAATACAATCAAAAGTACCTAGATGAACAGACCAATTTATAAACATAATCCAATATCTATTTTTGGAATTCATAAAAAATATCAAACTGCTACACACACTCCAGCTCTAATTGAGAAGGGGCTTAGATCCCATGGGGCAGATGGATGGGACTATTTTGCTTGCAGTCACAGATTCTCTCTGTTCCTTGAGATGGTCATTATCCATCTTCATCTCCTTGTTAGTTGTCTTGGGTGAGTCCAGTGAACTGGAGAGTAGGTGTTGCAAATCTGTTGAGAATCAGGATCCAACTTGTACATGGACAACCCAAACTCCTGAGGTAGCTTTCCTGTCTATAATGTCTGGATGTCTCCAGAGCCCTCAGGAACCCCAGTATATGAGGCAATATTTACTTTGGTAGTCAATGAGATCCTACTGAGATGTGTGTATTAGTCAGCCAAAGGGGTGCAGATGCAAAATAGCAGAAATCTGTTGGCTTTTATAAAGGTTATTTATTTGGGGTAGAATTTTATAGTTACCAGGCCATAAAAAATACATTACTTCCCTCACCAAAGTCTATTACCATGTGTTGGGGCAAGATGGCTGCCGACATCTGCCAAGTGTTCAAGCTTCTTGGGTTCCTCTCATCTTGGGACTCCATTTCTCTTTTGGGATCAGCTGCAGTCCTCTCTGCATGCCTACTTCCTGGGCTCCAGCATTAAAACTCCAACTAACTCCTCTGATCTGCCAGGTAGTCTTTCTGTGAATCCCAGTCCACCAGGGGGCAGGGATTCAACATCCTACTGATATGGCCCTATCAAAGCCCTAATCATAATTTAATCATGCCCAGGTAAGGACCAGTTTACAAATATAATCCAATATTTACTTTTGGAATTCATAAACAATGCCAAAGTGCCACATTCCACCTTCTGAATTCCAAATAAACATTGCAATATTAAAAAAAAAAAAAAAACTTAAATCAGTACAATTCTAAATACAGAACCATTTCACAATCAGTTTAAAGAAATACAGTTTGTCTTGAGCCAAAGTCCCTTCTAGCTGTAGACTTCTGAAACTTATAAAATCATTTACCTGTTTCCAATACATGAATGGACAGACAAAAGATATTCATTTACATTATCATAATGAGAAACTGGAAGGAAAACATGAGTCATGGGTCCTTTACAGTTCCATAAAGCTGCAGGGCATTCTTCATTAGATTTCAAAGTCTAAGAGTCATTCTTAAGATGGTGGTTTCTCTCCCTGTGGCCTCATGAGGACTCACCTTTTCCACAGGCTTATCCAATGGCCATTTTTTTGGTTCAACCCCCATCAAGCACCTGGGTGTTGACTAAGGTCAAGACCTCACCCTCCAAGAGCATTGGGGTGATTGCCAAACTTTACCCAATATTTGGGTTAGAGTCTTATCCCCCTAGTACAGTGAAATGAAGACAACATCCTCCCTAACATTTGGCATACAGACTCAACTCTCTCAGAGCAATGAGTTGACCACCTGGACTTCCCTAATCCATGGGGGACAGGTGCACTCCCTCAGACTTACGGGATGCTGACCTTCATTGCCCTAATCATGAATAATGTGCTACACCCTCTCTGTACCCTGAGGCAGGAAACCTCTCCCAGAAAACTGGACAGTAACATCCACCCTCTTCAACTGCTGGGGCAAAATAATCCTCTCTGTACACATGGGTGGTGTTCCTCTCTTGGCCCAAGGTAATGTCTTAATTCCAGATCTCATCTTCCATGGTTTTCCTCTTGAAGTCATTTCCTCTTCAATCTCTCCCTTCAATATCACTTTTTTTCCAAGCTGACAATGATGTTGTTCATACAGCTCTCCCTAAAAGTTTGTTGGTTTAGCATGCATGAAGTGGAGGTTCAAGCCAATAGACAGTAAGACTTTCACCAAGTCTTTCTTGGATAACTGCATTTTCAATCTTGATTTATAAGTTCCAAGTTTAGGTAAGTCCTCAAATGGGGCACTATCTATTAAAGTTTGATTTTCAGAGGCTTGGAATTTATGGAATCAGTTTCTGTTTTCTCTGTGCCCAACAATTCAGTCCTCAGCTTATCTCTCTCATCTAGCATTTTGATATAAGCTGCAAGGAGAAACCAAGCCACATCCTCCAAGTTTACTTTGGAAAGTCTTCAGCTAAATGTCCAGACTTGCCATTTTCAAATTCAGCCTTCCATAAAACACTAGAAGTTAATCTTGTTAATTTTTCTGCAACTTTGAAACACAGATCGCCTTTCCTCCGATTTCCAATAATAGTTTCATCATTTATTTCTTAAGCATCACAAAAAGTCTCTTTAGTGTTCATATTCCTATCAACAGTCTCTTCAAAGCACTATAGGTCTTCTCTATCAAGCATCTCACAATTCCTCCAAAAAATACCCCTTACCCATTTATAAAACTATTCCAGTGTTTTGGTAATTGCAAAAGCACTTCCCCATTCCTCGGTACCAAATTCTGTATTAGTCAGCCAAGGGGGTTCTGATGCAAAATACCAGAAATCTGTTGGCTTTTATAAAGGGTATTTATTTTGGGTAGAAGCTAACAGTTACTAGGCCATAAAGCATATGTTATTTCCCTCACCAAAGTCTATTTCCAAGTGTTGGGGCAAGATGGCTGCCGACATCTGCCTAGAGTTCAGGATTCTTGGGTTCCTCTCTTCCTGGTGCTATGTTATTCTCTGGCTTCAGCTGTTGTGCTCTCTGTGTGCTTACTTCCTAGGCTCTAGCATTAAAACTCCAACTAACTTCTCTGCTCTGTCATGTACTTTTATCTGTGAGTCCCACCAAGGGAGTGGAGACTCAACGTCCTACTGACATGGCCTAATAAAAACCCTAATTATAATTTATTCATGATCAGGTACAGACCAGTTAACAAACATAATCCAATATCTACTTTTGGAATTCATAAACAATGCCAAACAGCCACAGCATGCATAAGCGTAACCTCTGGAATGACTTTCCAAACCACTTTGAATTCTCTTAGCCATATAAATTCATTTGTCTTTACCCTTCCACCCTTTTGGTCAAGGTCTTTTCCAGTTCCATGGCTAGTTGGTGCTTGGGAGTAATCCCTTGATTCCAGGGAGGCTCATCCCTGTGAGTCATGTCCCATACTGGGAGAAGGTAGTGCATTTACATGCTGAGTTTGGCTTGGAGAAAGAACAGATTTGAGCAACAGGGAGGCTTTCAGAAGGTGACTCTTAGGCATCCTATAATACTAGGCTAACTTTCAATTTTAAAAGTAAAGGTTCATAAATACAATCATCAATATTAAGGACCCATCAATGGTCCATTCTCCTTCACTTGTCACTGTTCTGTACTCAGGGGATTCTTGCTGTCCCATTACAGATTGTGCAAGTGCTCCCCAGGATGGGAATTCGATATTCTTTTGGTTATTGTAGGAAACTCCACCCACTGTGACAAAGCCCTATGAAGACTTGAATACATTCATATGACTTATAGGTAATATGCCCCAGGTAAACCTCCTCCCATTCATCCCCCATCTCTGACACCCCACACCAATGATCCTCCCCAACACAATTGTAACCCTTCTGTTATCCAAATTTTTTTCAAAATTGAAGCCAACAAAGTAACTGAATACAATTAATAGGAAAATAATATAATAATAGTATTAAAAAATAATGGGTAAAATACAAAAACAAATTGAAAATTTGAAAGACTAAAAAAATTGAAAAATGTAAAATTAAAAATATGTTTTGAAGTTATGTCTTTCATCACTGTAAGATCTTTTGTCTTGTGTATGTACAATGACATTTTCTTCCATTTATTCTCCCAGTGTCTTATTTTTTTTAAGTTTGTCCTTAAAGAAGCTTTAGGTTACAGAAGAGTCACATGCAAAATATAGGTGATTCCCATATAACCAACATCCTGCCCCTTTCCCCCTTTACCTTATTAATAACATATAACATGTCAATGTACATTTGTTACAATTCATGTACAAATATCGAGACATTACTACTAACCATGGTCAATGATTTATATTATTGTTTACATTTTGTATCATACACTTTCATAGATTTTGATCTATGAAATCAGATACATCTGATTCATGGTCTGAATCCATGAATGGTCTGTATTCATCATTGCAAGACCAGGTAGAACAATCCCATCACTCCAAAAATATCCCATGTTCCATCTATTCTATTCCTCCCTCCACTTCCCCTCAGAACCCACAGTAACCACCAAGATTAACTCATTGAAGGAAAAGATTCATAGTTACTTGCAACAACATTGAGTGCTTGACATACTGACCTGTCCTCCCCTATTAGGAACTGCTTATGCTCTCAAGAGACTCCCACGCCTCTCTTTGAGATCTTAGCAGAACTCCCCAGGTTGGGAATCCAACACCTTCCCCCTCATGATGCTAGTCTCCACCCACTGAAAAAATACACTATGAAAAGATGAACACTACACACTCCAAAAGAGCCTGTCCCATATGACCCCCACATTCAACAACTTAAACCCTCCCCTGCCATATATGCCAAAGGAAGATGTTGTGGTTTCAAACACATACCTACAAATCCCCATAGTTTTCCTGCTCCCTCCCCAAACCCTCCTCCAGTTCCATGGACAGTCCAACCCACCCTCCTCACTCTACCCCCTTTACAGACCAGTACCACCCAGCCCAACAGCATCACTGCACCACTGCTATGCCCATCCACTGCAAATCTACATAATTTGGCATTATCATAGATTTTGCCCATATGGGCATTGACTCACAACATTTTCTCCCTTTCGATCTCCTTTAAATCTATCTTCCAGACTCTAGCTCTGTGAGTCTGCTCAATTTGTTAATTCATATCAATGAGGTCATGTAATATTTGTCCTTCATTTCCTGTCTTGCTTCACTCAACACAAGTTCTTCAATATTCATATATGTTACCCATGCATTAATGCTGCATTCCTTCTTAGAGCTGAGTAATATTCCATTGTATGTATATACAACAATTTGTTCATCCATTCATCTCTTGATGGACACTTGGGTTGATTCCAACTTTTGGCAATAGGGAATAATGCCACTATGAACATTGGTGTGCATATATCTGTTCCTGTCCCTGATTTCAGTCCTTCTGGGTATATACCCAGCAGTGGGATTGCAGGATCATATGGCAGTTCTATAGTTAGCTTTCTGTGAAACTGCCAAACTATTTTCCACAATGGCAACACCATTCTACATTCCCACCAGCAGGGATAAGTGTTGCCGTTTCTCCACATCCACTCCAATACTTTTAGTCCTCTGTTTTTATAATTGTCACCAATCTGATGGGTGAAAGATGATATCTCGTGGTTTTTATTGCATTTCCCTAATAACTAGAGGCATTGGCCATCTTTTCATGTGCTTTTTAGTTATTTGTATTTCTTCTTTGGGGAAGAATCTATTCAAATCACTTACCTATTTTTAAAATGGGTTGTTTGTCTTTTTATTTGTAAAGTATAGGATTTCTTTATATATGCTGGATATTAGGCCCCTATATGATATATGCTTACCAAATATTTTCTCCAATTGAGTAGGCTGCTGTTCCACTTTCTTGACAAACTCCTTTGAGGTGCAAAAGTTTTTCATTTTGAAGAAGGTACCATTTACCTATATTTTCTTTTGTTGCTCATGTTTTGGAGGTAAAGTTCATGAACTCTTTTCCTAATGCAAGATCCAGTAGATGCTTCCCTACATTATCATCCAAGATCTTTATGGTCTTGGCTTTTATATTTAGATCTTTAATCTATCTTGTGATAATTTTTGTATATGGTTTGAGGTGGTATTCCTCTTTCATTTTTTGGATATGGATATCCAGTTTCCAAGAACCATTTGTTGAAGAGGTGATTCTCTCCCAGTTGGGTGGGCATGGTGGAATTCTCAAATATGAGTTGACTGTATATGCAAGGATCTATATTAGAACTCTCAATTTGCTTTCATTGGTTACTATGTCTATGCTTGTACTAATACCATGCAGTTTTTAACCACTGTAGCTTTGTAGTACTTGTTAAAGTCAGGTAATGTGATTCCTCTGATTTCATTTTTCTTTTTCAATATGTCTTTGGCTATTTGAGGCCCCTCGCCTTTCCAAATAAATTTCATAGTTAGTTTTCCAATTTAGTAAAAAATGCTCTGGTAATTTTTATTGGGAATGTATTAAATCTGAAAATAATTTTGGGCAATACAGACATCTTAATGATGTTTAGTCTTCCTCTCCATGAACAGGAAATATTCTTCCATTTATTTAGGTCTTCTTTGTTTTTTTAACAGTGTTGTGTAGTTTTCTGTATACAAGCATTTAAATCTTTAGGTAAATTTATTCCTAAGTATTTGATTCTTTTCATTTCCTTTGTAAATGGGATATTTTTCTTGATTTCTTCCCCAGTTTGCTCATTATTAGTGAACAGAAATGCTATTGATTTTTGCATATTGATATTATAGCTTGTAATTTTACTGAATTCATTTATAAACTCTAGAGGCTTTGTTGTAGATTTCTCATGGCTTTCTATGTATAGGATCATGTCATCTACAAATAGTGAAATTTTTACTTCTTCCTTTCCAATGTGGATGCCTTTTACATCTTCTTCTTGCCTAAATGTTCAAGCAAGTACTTCTAACACAGTGTTAAATAAGAGCAGTGATAGTGGGAATCCTTGACTTGTTCCAGATCTTAGAGGGAAAGGTTTTAGAATTTCACCATTGAATCTGGTGTTAGCAGTGGGTTTTTCATATATAATCTTTATTATGTTAAGGAAGTTTCCTTCTATTCCTGTCTTTTGAAAAGTTTTTATCAGGAAAGGGTGCTTTATTTTGTCAAATGCTTTTTCTGCATCTGTAGATGATCATGTGATTTATTGTCTTTCAATCTGTTTGTGTGTTGTGTTACATTGATTAATTTTCTTATGTTGAACTATCCTTGCATACCAGGGATGAAACCCAGTTTCTCATGGTGTATAATTCATTTGATATTTTGTTGAATATGATTAGAAAATATTTTGCTGAGAATTTTTGCATCTAAGTTCATTAGAGAGATTGATCTACAGTTTTCCTTTCTTCTGGTGTTCTTTGGCTTTGGCATTAGTGTGATGTTGGCATCATAGAATGAGTTAAGCAATTTTCCCACCACTTCTCTTTTTTTTGGAAGAGTTTAAGCACAATTGGTTTTAGTTCTTTCTGGAATGTTTGGTAGAATTTACCTGTGAAGCCATCTGGTCCTGGACTGTTCTTTGTTGGGAGATTTTTTTTTTTTTAAGTCTCCAAAATTTATTTTATTTTATTTTTTGCAGTGGATTTACTTTAAAAAAAAAAATTATTGAAGTATATCATTCATACATGAATATACACTTATACTAATAAGTGTTCAGTAAACATGGTGAACCAACAAAACAAACACACATAACATCATACTGGGCTCCCACACATCACCCCACCAGAAACACCCTGCATTGTTGTGAAACATTTGCTAACAAACCATGAAAGAACATCATCAAAGTATTACTATTAACTGTAGTCCATATCGTATTCCCCTATACATTTTTTAAAGGATTTATTTATTTATTTATTTGCTTTTATTCATTTGTACCATCCCTCACCCATTTTTGCTGTTTTTGTGTCAATTCTCTGGGCAAGTCTGTGTCCATTTTCCTGCCTTCTCTTCTCATTCCTCTCCTCCTCTCTTCAATGGGATTCGATCCTCGGAACCTCTGAAGTGGGAGAGAGGCATTCTACCACCTGTGCCACCTTAGATCCTGGTTTTTCGGCATTTCTCATCTTGGCTCTCCCTTGTGTCACTCTCCTGTATGTCATCAATTTCCTACATGGTTTGCAGGGCTTGATGGCCACCCGCACAAGTCCTTGGCAGCTCACTCACTTGTGGGGCCTGGTGGCACACCTGCCCATGGGGCCTGATGGTGTAACCACTCACAGGGCCCGGCAGCACATTTGCGTACAGGGTGGGAGGTTTTTGATGACTAATTAAATCTCGTTACTTGTGATTAGTCTGTTGAGTTCACCAATTTCCTGTTTCATAAATGTAGGCTGCTTGTGTGTTTCTAGGACTTTGTCCATTTCATATAAATTATCTCTCTTGTTCGTTCACAATTTTTCAAAGTATCCTCTTATGGTACTCTTTATCTCTGTGGGGTCAGTAGTGATATCCCGTTCCTCATTTCATATTTTATGTATTTGCAGTCTAGCTAAGTGTTGTCGATTTTATTAATCTTCTCAAAGAACCAGCTTTTCATTTTGTTTATTTTATCTAGTGTTCTCTGATTTTCAATTTCATTTAGTTCTGTTCTAACCTGTCTAATTTCCTTCTCTCTTTACTTCCTTTGGTGTTATTTTGTTGTTCTCTTCCTAATATCTCCAGGAGTGTAGTTATTCTTTAATTGTAGCTCTTTCTTCTTTTGTAATATAGGCATTTTATGGCTTGGAATTTGCCTCTTGAAACAGCTTTTGCTGCATCCTATTGGTTTTATTTTTTTCTTTCTTTTTTTTTTTTTTTTTTTTTTTTTTGCATCCTATTGGTTTTGATACATTGTGTTGTCATTTTCATTTATTTCAAGGTACTTACTGATTTCTTTTGCAATTTCCTCCTTGACTCACTGTTTGTCTATGAGTGTGCTGCCTAACTTCCATAACTATCTGCCTTCTGGTTCTCTGCCCTTACTGATTTCCAGCTTCATTCCATTGCTTCAGGGAAATTAATTTTTTAATTTCAAACTTTCTGAATTAATTGATAGTTGTTTTGTGGCCTTCCATGTGGTCTATCCTGGAGAACAATCCACGTGCACTGGAGAAGAATGTATATCCTGCTGTATTTTGGTGCAAAGTTCTGTATATGACTATTAGGTCCAGATACTCTAGTTTATTATTCTTTATGTTTCTTTAATGATTCTCTGTAGAGATGTTCTGTCTTATGGTGATTATGGTGTATTAAAGTCCCACAATATAATTGTAGAAGCATCTACTTCTCTACTCAGTTTTTCCAATATTTGCTTCATGTATTCTGAGGTGCACTGGTTAGGTGCATAAATGTTGATTATTGTTCTTTTTCTTGATATATTACCCCTTTTATTAATATATAGTGACCTTCTTTGTCTCTTACAATAGTTTTGCATTTAAAGTCTATTTTTTCTGATATTAGTATAGCCTCTCCCACCCTTTTGGGTTTATTTTTTGCATGTAAATTTTTTTCCCAAGCATTCACATTCAGCCTCCTTGTGTCCCTGGGTCTAAGGTGGGTTTCTTGTAGACAGCATATAGATGGGTCATATTTCCTTATCCATTCTGCCAATCCACATCTCTTAACTGGAGGTTTTAATTCATTAACATTCAATGCTATTACTGTCAAGGAATTCCTTATATTAGTCATATTTTCTTTAGGTGAATGTATACCATATATTGCTTTAATTTTTTTAAAATTTTAGTTGTTCTTACACTGTTCTCTCTCCTGTTTTTTTTTTATTCCTTTTGACCTGTAGAACTCCCTTTATTATTTCTTGAAGTGTTGGTTTATTATTAACAAACTCTTTTAATTTATGTTTATCTGTGAAATTTTTGAACTCTCCTTGATTTTTGAATGCCAGCTTTGTTAGATAGAGAATTCTAGGCTGAAAGTTTTTTTTTTTTTCTATTGGCACCTTAACTATGTCATACCACTGACTTTTTGCCTCCGTGCTTTCAGATAACAAATCAGCACTTAATCTTATCGAGCTTCCCTTGTACGTGATGGATCTCTTATCTCTTACTGCCTTCAGTAGTCTGTCTTTGTCTTGGACATTGGACAATTTGACCACTATATGTCTTGGGGTTGGCCTGTTAAGATTTATACTGTTTTGGGTGTGCTGCACTTCCTGTACATTTACATCCATGTCCCTCAAAAACTTGAGAAATTTTCAGCCATTATTTCCTCCAACACTCCTTTGCCCTTTTCCCTTCCCTTCTCCCTCTGGGATTCCTATAATTCATATGTTTTTGCATTTCATGCTGTCACTCAAATCCTTAAGCCCCTCCTGGAGTTTTCTATCTTTTCATGTACCTGTTCAATTACCTGCCTGATTTCAGTTATACTGAATTCCACATTGCTGATTCTTTCCTCTGCATGTTCAAATTTGCTGTTATGTGCTTCCAGTGTGTTTTTTATCTCTTGCATTGTGCCATTCATCACCATCATATCAATTATATTTTTTGGTATGTTTACAATTTCTTCATTATGTTCTCCCAGTGTCTTCTTAATATCTTTTCTCTCTTCCTTCATTTCATTAAGTTGATTCATGATATTTGTTTGTCTATCTCTGATTAGTTATTCCATGTTCTGCATCTCCTCCTGTTTTTAGTTTGATGGTTGGATTGGACCTTGTTCCTGTTCCTTAGTATGGCTTGCAATTTTTTCTTGATGTCTAGGCTTCTGTTTTTCTTGATGTGTTTATTCAGTTGATTAGGTTCTCTTTCTAATCTAGGGTTTTATTTTGTTGTTGTTTTTGTTTGTGTGGTAAGGTTTCACTCTGACAATTCATTCCTCTTATTCTATTCCTTGGTTATTATCTATGTTCTGGTTTTCCTTTGGCTTCTTTATCTTTCCAGTACACTCCGAAATGACACAGAACACCTTCCCATTTTATATATATCAAAGCAGCTCCTTTAATTAGGTCTCTGCCCCTCTCTCCACTCCTTTGTTGTAGGAGGTTCAGATGCTGCCTATCCACCTCAGTGAGATTTTTGATGAAACCACCTAGCAGGTAGTTTTTGAAGTTAGGGTTACTTTAATAAAAATGTGTAAATATACCATTTTCATGTGCCAGTTATATGAATTTGGATAAACATGTACAATTGTGTAATCACAATCATGTTATAGAACAATTCCAACACCTTAAAAATTCCCTTCAACCACTCTGGAGTCAATCACCTCTCTCTACCACCACTTCTGGCAACCAGAGATGTGATCTCCCTTGTAATTTTGCTAACTCCAGAATGTGATATAGATGAAATCACATTGTATGTAGCCTTCTGAGTTTGGCTTCTTACACTCAACATAATATATTTGAGATCTTTTTTTGTATGTGAATATATCAGTAGTTTGTTCCTATTTATTGCTGGTTTGCATTTTTTGGTTACAGGTGCCACAGTTAACTTGTCCATTCACTAGTTGATGGATATGTGGATTGTTTCCAATTTTGTAATATAAATATCAGCCTACAGGTTTCTATGTGGACATATGTTTTCATTTCTCTTGGGTAAATAAAGAGAGGTTCCTTGATCATTGGGTAAGTGGTTTCCCTTCATAAAAAAAATATCAGATTGTTTTTCAAATTGACTGCTTCAGTTTACATTCTTACTGGAAACAGCTGAGAGTTTCAGTTGCTCTGCATTCTTATAAGAGCTTTGTATTAGTGATTATTACATATTTTTATTTCAGCCTTTTAAAAAGTTGTGTGGAATCATGTTGTGGTTTTAAATTGTGCTTTCCTGTAACTAGTGGTACTGAACATCTTTTCATGGGCATAGATGTCATCTGTGAATATTCTTTGGTGAAATTTCTGTTCAAGTTTTTGCACATTTTGCTTTTCCTTTCCTTTTATCTTCATGTTATGGAAATTTGAGTGTGATTAATATATTATGGATACATGTGCATTGTCAAATATTTATTTAGCAAATATATTCTCAGGTTCTGTAACTTGTTTATTCATAATATATATTAGTGTATTATATATTATATAATATATATTAGTATATATAATAATGTAGATTAGTATATGAGAACATCAATATAAGTATCTTTCAAAGATCAGATTTTAATAAGATGAATTATAATATATCCATTTTTCTCTTATGGTTCCTGGATTTTGCATTTCATCTAAAAATTGGGACTAGCCCATGCTCACACAGATGTTGTCCTATTTCTAGAGTCTATTTTGGAAAATGTTTTATATATAATCTGAAAACTTTGAGTTAATGTGTCATTTTTTAACAAAAGACTGCACAAATTTTTGAACACCAATTAAAAAATAAGACTATGCTTCCTCCATGAATATTCCTTAACCTATTTCTCAAAAATCAAATGACAATGAATGTATGAATCTATTTATGAAGTCTCTATTTGGCTCCATATTTATCTTTTACCAATATCTCATTCTACTGATGATTAATTTTATGATAAACTCTAAAATCAGAATATGTGGGTCCTCCAACTATTTTCTTCTTTTTCAAATTTGATTTGAATAGCTTATTTCTTTATTTTGTCATCTATATTGTAGAATCTACTTCTCTAGTTTTACACACACACACACACAAAAAAAAACTTAAATTTAACTTAATTTAATTTGGGATTGCAGTGAATCTATAGTTCTATTTGAGACTGATACTAACTAATTGGTTGTTTCCAATTCGGATGTCTATCAATAAAAATTTTCTTCATTTATTTCTTCATCTTAATTCAGATTGTGCTTTCTGAATACATAGACAAAATTATCTGTCTACTAAGCTCAGATCTCTGGGGGTGGGGCTCAAAATCCAGGGATTGTTCAAAATTTTCTAAGAATTTCTTATTAACATAGCCCACACTATGTTAAAATAATAAAATATATTATCATATTATATATACTATAACATATACTATTATATATAATAATATAGATTAGTATATGGGATCCCCAATATAAGGAAAGACCATACATAAAACAAAACATGAGACCTTTAATTCTATGAGACATCTTGTCTTCAAATGTTCTACCACACAGAATAGCACAGTTAAGTGATGACGGCCCCAACTTTCCTGTCTGGGCTTATTACCCACAAGTCTTTTTACCAGAAGCCAAAGTGCATTCTTGTTTATTGTAGAAAAAAATGATCCTATTGATTTTCTGACCCAGAAGATGGTATGTTTTTTTTTTCTTGGAGCATCCCCTGTGAACTTTAAGGAGAACTTGATAAATTGGTATAAGAATCCAACTGAATGATATTAGTAGTATACTTTAATTGTGTAAGCAGTTCATTTCCACAAGTAGAAGGAAAGGTTTTTCATCAATTACACAATATTTTAGAAACTATAAGCCTGAATCTCAAACTAGAGTAAATACTTTAATATTTAAGTTAGAGATAATATGTTCTACTTATGTTTGTATTATTAAAAATTGAATTACGTGTCTACTGGTAAACAGCAAGAAAATAGGAATAGGTCTCTATTTAGTTCAAAAGTGCTCTAAATTAGAAATTTGCTATAATATTCTTGATTGAAAATAATAGTCAAAATAGGGACTATAGAAATAAATGACTGTATTTTAAAATTAGGTAAATTTTTAAATGGATTTATTATTAACATTTCACTGTCCATTGAGTATATGCCAATTTGAGATCAATTTTTTTTTTCTGATAGAGGAATAGAAAGGTATTTAAAATGTATTTCACTAGTTAGTTAATTGATCTAGAGTCCACTTTAGTTTTTTTCATTAATTTCTTCATCTCTTTAAGTTTGATGGATTTAAAAATATTTTATGTGGAAATATTATTTTTAATTTTTACTAGAGGGAAGCGGCTGTGGCTCAATCAGTGGGGCTCCCGTTTACCATATGGGAGGCCCCGGGTTCGGTTCCCGGGGCCTCCTGGTGAAGGCGAGCCCGCCCGCGCGGCGTGGTTGGCTGACCCGGCGAGCACGAGCAGCAAGGGGGGGATAAATGAATAAATAAATAAAATCTTTAGAAAAAAAAAAATTTTTACTAGAGGACAAAATTCCATAATTTTGGCATTTCACATGAGAAATGCGATATGGTCAAGTGAAAGTAGCTTATTAGAGTATGGATTTAGAGAAATCTTAGCTTGAATACTGGCTCTGCTAGTGATTAATACTGTTGCTTTGGTTAAGTTAATGTCCAAAGAGCATCAGTTTTCTCACGTATAAGACTGCACTAAATTATTTAGTTTGCGTGTTACTATGTATATTACATAAGATAATGAACAAAAAAATACTAACCCCGGGTCAATTTACACAAAATGTAGTATTATTTTGCTGAAATTTCCAAAAAACATGATGTAGTAATAGGGATGAATTTTTATGCCTAATAACATAGAATATTGTGATTCATTGTGATTAAGTTCAATAGAATGTTATTTTAGTATATATTTAGTATCATATTACAATCATATATATATAACTTCAAGAGGAAATATTTAGCTTATGGCTTGGGGGTCATTCACTGCTCAATGTTTAGATGGGAAAAAAAACATAATTTTATAAATATTTTATTTTCAATAAATTAAATGGAAGTCATATTTCAATTGTGTGCCTCCTTCATATGTAACCAAATATTTAATATGATAAAATATTTAATATCTTTCATATAGAAGCACTCTACAATGACACCATGTTCATGAATTTGAACTTGATATGCCCGAAAATTTTGGTCTATCTTAGTTATTATTTGTTTGCAAAGTATGAAGTTATATTTATAAATCAACTATCATACAGGAGAAAATAGATTAAATACACAGTTTTAGAGACCCTTTCTTTACCACAATCCTCTTGTTTCAGACATACTGGTAAAGTGTAAAATTGTAATGTTGCTGAAACTTTTGTGGTATTCATTAGTCAATATGTATTATGTAGTGGATTTCTTTAGCAGAATATCTTTTGATAACATTTTTTTGAAATTAGAGTGCATATTTATATTTCCTTTCACTGTTCTGCTAGCTATCTTGCTAATTCCTATTTTGTGCTTGACCCTTTCTGGAAAATATTTTTTAATGTATTATTCCATGCATTCTCATAAAGAGAGAAATTGGTAGAGAGATGAGAGAGGGAGTGGGAGAGAGAGGAAATGTCACAGATAGAGTGAAAGTGAGAGACAGAAAGAGAGAGAGAGAGAAAGAAGGAAGGGAAGGAAGAAAGGAAAGGAGAGAGGGAGGAAGAGAGGAGAATGAGAATTTAAAAATGAGGTAGAAATAAAGAGAAAGAGGAAATGTTGTTAACAGATATATATTTTATCACCAAATATTAATCCATATTTTTATTATTAAATGATATCTTTATAGCCATTAAAACTAAATTAGAAATTATTATAAAATTTGTTAGTATGTGTGTTTGAAAGAGACATGGGTAAATTGTATGAATTTACTCAAAAATAAGAATTTAGACTAATTACATATTTTAACTCTAAAATTCTCTAAGGATCAAATAAGTACTATTTTTTGTTCTGTAACCTTACATTCATAAAGCTATTTATTTTATGTGTTACAAAAATATTTCATCTACATTTGAAGGAGACTTTCTGAGAAAATAAAGTCATGTTTTTTTCCTCATTCCAGGGATTTTAAGCTGATTTGCTCATTCTCTTTTTGACAGATAAACATCACAAGATGGTGAAATCTTAGCAAATTTAATGTTATGAAGAAAATTTGGTTTTATATCACTGAATGCAGCACAGCCTAATGCATGACAAAGGTTTCATTCCATTAAACTCTGGAAAATACAGGAGCCAACTAATTAAGAATGGTCTATGGCAAGTTAAGGAAGAAAAAAATGGTAATTTGTTTACATTTCACTCCTAAACAAAGTGGATCTTGGATTTAATTGTGTCCAGTCACTAAACTTTTCAGTCCATATACAAACGCCTCTGTAATGTTTTCATTATTATCATTTTTTTATCATATACTTTTCTTTCATTACACTCCACTGAATGAGAAAAAAATTTGATTGCACAGGGAAAAAAACAGAAATCAAACACTACTTGTGTATCTCCTTGCTCTGAGAGCTTGCAGCGTTCAAAAGATCAAAAGATGGGGCATGGTCACGATGGGTGGACAATCACACAATAAATGAGGGAATCTGAATTCCTAGCCTGGAGAGTTCTGCCACAGTCTCCAAGGGAGCAACAATAGTCCTCTGAGTGCAGGAACAGTGTCTGTCAAAAGAGGATGACCCACTGATGTGTTCTTTTTATTGATGACTACCCTTGTGAGTCTTTACTCTTGTAACTGAGACTTAGCCTGCAGTTTTGGGGTGCCTAAGGGTTGCCATCTGAGAGCCTCCTTGTTGCTCAAATGTGGCCTCTTTCTAAGCCAAACTCAGCATATGATCGCATTACCTTCCTCCCAACGTGGGACATGACTCCCGGGGATGAGCCTCCCTGGCAACGAGGGATTAATACCAAGTGCCAACTGGCAACACAACTGGAAAAAGACCTTGAATTAAAGGGGGAAAAGGTAAAGACAAATGAGTTCAAGTGGCTAAGAGACTTCAAAGAGAGTCAGGAGGTCATCCCAGAGGTAATTCTTACGCACACCTCAGTAGGAGCTCATAGAACATCTAAGTGCCTATCACCCCACACAGAGGGGCTCCTGAGAGCTCTGGAGACACCCAGGTCCTATATAAGGGGGGATAGCCCCAGAGACTGACGCCTTATCAGAGGGCTCTATTTTGGAATGTGTGCTCCTGAGAATGACAGAATTGGACTCAAATAAGTCCTCCCTGCACATGGTTCATCAGTCCCTTCTATTCAAACCTATATGTGATGCTGGAGTTTTTAGGTATACTTCCAGAGACTGGAGCCTCTGGCCTACCTATGTGCCAGGTGTGCGTGGAATCTTGGTGGAGGTGCAACTCCTACCCTACAGCTCAATGGACTCATCCAAGTCACCTAGCGAGGAAACAATGATGGGCAACAGCCAGCCCAGGGAATGGAGAGGGCCTGCATCTGCAGGCAGGATCATCCCACCCACCATATCCATGGGATATAAGCCCTCTCTCACTTGGAGTTGGAGTGGACATCACAATCCCATTTCCCTCAGGATTGGGGGAAGAACTATGGACTAGAGTGGACTTGATGGTATTCTGTTGTACACATATGGTGATTCTAGCAATGTAAGAAATTATAACAATGAGGTGGAGCCAGTGGCCACTTGACACTTTTGGGGCAGGGAGGGGACGAGCAGTTGAAATACAGGGGCTTCTTTGGGATTTGGAGGTTGTCCTGAGTGCCGTTGTGGCAATGGATGTAGGCCATTTTAAATCAGCACACACCACTCAGAACTGTGTGGGAGAGAGTGTGGTCTACGATGTGAACTGTCGTCTATGGTTGGTGGCAAGGCCCCAGGATGTGTAAGTCCATTGAGGGTGGTGGGCCACACTTGTGGGAGATGTTTGTGTGGGATGTGGTGGGAGGTGTGGGAGGTGGGCAACATGAGAATCCCAGTGGGTTCCGTGTAATATTTTCGGTAATCTAAGCACCTCTTAAAATGTATTTATATATATATAAATAACATTTTTGTAAGCAAATGCACATATATGCATATATATTTATATATCATTTTACAAATATTGGTATGTATTTTGAAAATTTTGATTTTTACCCTCAATAAAAAATAAATTAATTAAAAAAAAAAACACTACTTGTGTCAATATTGTGATTCAATTTTTTTAGAAATAGTTTTTATAAACAGTTTTATTAATGATTGTAAGATGACATTTGTTTCAGTTATTTTAGAGACTACACAAAATTGTTGTAATTTGTGCTTGACAGAAATATGCCCCCAAAATACACCCAAAGAATTGGCAAGGATATGTGAATAGTCACTAAGTTAAAATGTGAACAACAATATTAACATTATAACAAGCTGCAAAGGCCAAAAATGGTAAATTTATTGATAAAGTTATTGTTCCCTTTTTTTATTTAGTCAAAACAAATTGTAAAATAATAATTATTGACATTTTTTATACTATTATCATAAAGTGTGGCATCTTATGGCATTATTATTAAAATTATAATAAAATAATAACACCAGGAAGCTCAAGAATGTATGTGAATTTATGGGGGAAAATGCTAAATCTTAGAAATAGCAACTGCTAAGGCTTGACTCTGTTGGCTTTAATTATTAGTGCTGCCTCTTTTGACAGGAAAGGACTTACTTTGGCAACACATAAAATAAAGTTAGACCTAAAACAAAGCCCTGTCAAAAAGTTGAAATGTAAGTATAACTGATCACATTTTTAAGTCACCTGGAAACATTCTAAATTACATAATTTTCACAGTCATTTAAATTTAATAAAATCTTGTGTTTTTTTTATGAATGTGATTGCACCATTTTATAATTAAGACCATTAACAAAAGGCGTTTCATGCACATTATAGCATATTTAGGAATAGCACCCCCATCTGTACATTCCACTATAACATTTTTGGATAAAAAATTACAGTATTCATAAGTCTTTATGAATTATAATATGGTGTAATATGAAAACAGGTAGTAGAAAATTTAACATAAAATTAACTAGAAAAGGAACCACAAAAATTGGCAGGTTTTCTTTTTTTTTACATGACTCACTTGGCCAAAAAGTTTACAAAACAAGTTCTTCATTTATTTTATACAGAGAAGTACATTTGCTTCGGCCCAACTTTTTTGTCATTGACTACCTCATCAATGCCTAGGATATCATTTTCCCTTCCAAGAAACAAACAGGAGGATATAATTGGGTGAACTCCCTTTCATGAGATATTGCCTGGAGCACCTATAAATTTAAATTGAAATGTCAGGGTTTCCATCAGATTTGGAGCCAAACAATATTCCATTGAAGAATGGGACTGGAATCAATATGTTTATATTGATGGGCTTCACAGATAATATTGAGCAGAAAGTCTCCCTGTTTTTCTTATTTCTAGCAATCTATCTTTTTACTTTGATAGCAAATTTGGAACTGGTTTTATTGGTCATTCAGGATTCCCAGCTCCACAACCCCACATACAATTTTCTGAGTGTGTTGTCATTCTTTGATGCCTGGTATACTTCAGTTGTCACCCCCAAAATGTCGGTGAATTTCTTGGCAGAGAATAAAACCATTTCATTTATAGGATGTACAACACAGATACTTCTCTTTGTTACTTTTGGGACTACAGAGAGTTTTCTCTTGGCTGCAATGGCTTATAATCGCTATGTAGCAATCTACAACCCACTGCTGTATTCAGTTAACATATCATCGTGAGTCTGTGTGTCATTTATCACTGTTTCCTGTGTCAGTGACAATTTGAATGCCACTTTACACACTGTGGCCACTTTTAGCCTATCCTTCTGTGCATCCAATGAAATTAGAGTTGTCTTTTGTGGAACCACTCCACTCCTAGCTATTTCTTGTTCTGACACATCAACCAGCTTCTACTTTTCTTTGTGAGCTTTATTGATATATCTACTATCCTAATTATCTGATCTCCTATGGTTTCTTTCTGTGATCTCCTATGGCCATTATGAAGATGCATTCTGCTGAAGGGAGGTGAAAAGTCTTTTCCACGTGTGGCTCTCACCTAACTGGAGTGTCAGTTTATCATGGGACAATCCTCTTCATATATGTGAGGCCAAGTTCCAGCTACAGTTTAGACCATGATATGATATTGTCTATATTTTATACCATTGTGATTTCCATGGTGAATCCCATCATCTACAGTTTGAGGAACAAGATGTTAAAAAGGCAATGAAATTATTGTTTGAGAAAAATTGGTCTTTATTAAAGTGCATGTTTATCATTGAGTCAAACTGAAAAGCATCTTGGTGATCAGTCCACACCTCTCATCAGAAACATGGGAAGAAAACCCCTTGTTCTCACTTAATACTCTTTTTGAGCCCTAGAATATTTCCAAAGAGAACATTAATCACCCCAGTAATATAACATTTTATGACAGTAGACAAATTGTGTCAACTATATGCCTATGGCTGTTCAAATTGATCCATATTAAATATTCATTTAGAAACTTACATTGATATTATTAATCTTTGTGCAATTTGATTTTCATTAACTATAATCAGTTGTCATGTCCTCAGTATTTAATGATTCGATGTAACTTCACATTTTTTACAGTATGTTAGGTTTCATCATTATGTTAATTTCCCTTCTGGAATTCCTGCAATGGACTCCATAAAGTTATTTACTTGCTCCATGTGCACTCACTCAGATATCTCCTTTGGACATGACATTTGCACTGTTTGGATCAACACCATAGATTTTTACTCTATTATTTACTTCCCTCTATTCAATTAGAGGAATTGATTAGATCCATGCTGAAACTCCAAACTATATTGAGATTATATGGCAAAATTTATTGAGTGTATAAATAAGGTACTGGAAAACAAATGAAAGTATAGCATAAAGAACAATTTAAAACTGGTTACTATACATACACACTTGTTTGAAGACCTCAAAAGCTAACCTAACTTTGGTACTTCCTCTGATATTAGACCCTTTCTCAGTTCCTATCTCTGCCTTTGTCCTCTATCTATGAGAAATGACCTTGCATTTATCATCATTCCTAAATTTTTATAGCTCACAAATCCCTGAGAAATGGTTTCACATCACCGCAACTCATATCTGCTTCTTCCTTATTTGTTCTGAATTATTTATTTTTTATTATGAGATTTACTTATTTGAGATACTTTAAGATTGGAAATTTCCTTTTCTTGCAATGAATTTCATTCTATTCTAAGCAGGGATGCTTGTCTTATGCCTCCATGATATCATTCCCATCAGAGCAAAGTATTAAAGAGTTTATTATTTATTAAGTATGAACTTGTAAACCAATCAGTGATTTTCATAACTTCATTTTCTAATCAATTATGCATATAGAATTCATACATCTCTATTGAATCAAGCTCAAGTTTGATAGTGGAGTTTGGTATAAATATATTCTCAAACTTCTTCTAAAAACAACAATAACAAACAAATTTTCAGACATACAACACTGACTATGATACGGACAACGAGTTGTCTTATAAAGAAATTAAGCTGCCTACAGCACCTTAAAATTTATTTTCCTGACCATGATCTCCTGAGATAAATATTCTGGAATAAAGAAAAAGCTACTTCAAATGTATTTCTAAATATTCATCAATAATTATAATATTTGCATTATTCCCAGATCATTTTTTAAGAGTTCTATCATTCAAACAAGGGTTTCAGATTGTTAAGGTAAAATTTCAATCAATTTTACCTTAACAATCTTATTTAAAGGTTTAAATGTTCTTTCAAATTTATAAAAATAATCTTTCCATGGGAAATGATGAGGTGAGCAGGAAGAGCATGGCTGCACTCACTTATACATAAAAATAACTGACTGATAATTCTTTCAGCAAATAAGACAAAAATAAATGTCAACTTAATATGCATGAAATACCACTATTCCACCTTTATCCCCTAGGAGTAGAATCCAAATGGTGAGAATTAGCAGTCTATTATGATTTTCTCTCTCAAAGGTTAATATCAAATAATAGTATTTTTAACACTGAAGTTAATAACTTTTCACTGTTCATATCTTAACTCAAATATCTTTCCCTTAAGCATGAATTTTTTGATTTCCCTTCCTTATGGAACCTTGTTTTCAAATCAGTTAAGTCATTACTTAACATATGTTGATCTGAATATTTGATTATTATCTATCTCTAATACAGCACTGACATGTAATTTGAATAAAGACAAGAATTGTATATATTTGTTCACGCAATTGTATCCCCAGGGCAAAACATAATACTTGGAACATATAGTTTGTTCAGAAAATATTTTTGAATGAATGGTGAGTCACGGAATGAGTAATAGAGGCAATTATTATCACTTATATGCAATAGGTAGTACTTTGTGTCTAGAATCTTTCACTCAGCACACTTCCTTTTTATTACCATTCATGAAAAAATATTAGTATATTACTATTACTTATAGTCCATATTTTTCTTTTATTCTGTTTTGCCCAAATATCACCCTATTATTAACATCTTGTATCAACATACATTTTTCTGTTTCAGAGAAAAAATTCTTATTCATGCACTATTAGCCACACTCATTTTCCACAAAGTGTGCACAATGCTATACAGTCCCAGGTTTCATTTTTTATATTTACTTCTGATGATATATATGGCCTTAGACTTTCCCTTTCAACTACTATCAATGCCATATATTAGTGCTTGTGGCAGTTTGAGATTATTTTATGAATCCCAAAAAGAAAAAAATTACATTTATAAACTAATCCATTCCTCTGGGTTTGATATTCTTTGTATTAAATTCAGTTGTTGGGCCTTAATAGGTCTGGTATAAAGAGACTCATACAAGGGCATACAGAGGAAAGAGGGAGTCATCATATTTGATGTTGCAATATAAGAGAGAGGATGGCTTAAGCACGGAGTCGCCAAGAGGCTGGGACCAGGGAATAGCTCAAGAGGACACCAACCCTGCTATCTGCCTGATAGTTTACAGCTGAACTTGGGAAAAGAGCAGAAGTCCAGTCTTGTCATGGACTTTTCAGGACCTTGGAACTGTAAGCTTTTACCCCATGTAAATACCCTTTATTGCCCTGGCCCGCGGGACAAATCAACTGAGACTCTGAGTTACCCAGCAAAGGAATGAGACATAGACACCTGTAAGAAAAATGGCTGCACACTTTATTCTACTAACATAGTTCTACCGTTGCTCTAGCTCTATTGTTCTAGATCCACGCGGGTTACAATCAACTCTTTTATAAGCAGGGGAAGGGGAAGTACATTAGGGCTTAGGTGTCGGTACATGATTGAGTAATGTGGGTTGTTAGGCGTGATAGAGATGGTCAATGTTTGCGCACGCGCAAACATTGTGGCACGAACAGTCACATGATATACCTTTTTAAGAAGGAGAAGAAGAAGACAAAGAAGAAGAAGATAGAAACGGCCATGACAGTTGTATTTGTTGGACATTGCCCCCAACATCTCCTCCCTTTTGGTTTAAAAACAAAACATTATAGACTGTAACCAACCTGGATGGAAGGTATGAAGGGGGGACTGTGCCTGTTTTAGGTCAGGACCATGCTATACGATTACTGGATCTTACCCGTCATTGGAGACCTTAGCAGCAATTGGGCCAGGGCCCTTTAGCGACAATTGGCTAAGCTCCTGTCTTAGGTTGTCCAGATTTCTTATCGCGAAAGAGGTCCAGTTGCCCGTCATTGACTAACCAGTCCAGCACCCTAATAGGTATACAGTGCCACAGGGTGGCTTTCAAGGGTTTTATTAGTACAGAAAATTTCGTTCTTCACTGGGGGCAAATGTCATTAATCCACTCTGGGGAAAGGCCGTTTTCAGAAAGGTGAAATCTGTGATAGTGCACCTGAATGGGTTTACCAAGAGAGGAGTGTATTTGGTCCTTGACCAGCTGAATAACCTTTCGTAAGGCCCAAGGTGCAAAGGTTAAGATAAGCAGAAAGGTTATAAGAGGAGTTATTATAGGGATTATATAGGGGAGTACTGAAGAGGACAGCCAAGAGAATGGGCTTGGAGTTTCTAGGGATCGCCTTTTACAAAAGTCCTCTTTAATTTTGTTTAATACGTCTATGTTTTGTTCAACTGTTCCTGACTCATTGATATAATAACAACAGTCCTCCTTTAAGAAGAGACAAGCGCCACCTTTGTCTGCTGTGAGGAGATCAAGTGCTCGTCGATTTTGTAGAACCACGCGTGCCAGAGATGTGAGCTGACGCTCTAATGCAGCAAGTGATGCGGAGGTGGATTCTAGGGCAGCTTCAAGCTTTTCTTCGAAGTCTCTAGCACTGGAGATGCCATACCCTAAGGCAGCACCAGAGGTTCCGGCAGCAGCAACGGCGGTGGTCATGCTGACTCCTATCAGCAGAGGGACAAATACTGCTCTCTTGTTATGATCTGAAAAGGCTTGAGGAAGAAACTCTGCACGGGTATAAAGAGTTATACTAGGGACGGTAGTGACAAGGAAACATGGACTAGGTGAAGAAGTATTAATACAGGTAACAAGTGTGAAGTTACACCAGAAGAAGTGTCCAGGGGGAGCAGTGATAGAAGAAGTTATAGTGGTTTTGTTAATACAATTGAAAGATGGTGTAGCTGCGGTATGATTGGAATAGAAACAAAGTGAAATATTTGTTGGAAGGGGGAATAGTGGAATAGTGACATTCAGATTAAGATTGGGACAATTATCAGAGGTGTTGACATTGGTGACAGGAGAAGGAACAATGGTGAGTAAGGGTTTGTATAATGAAGCACAAAGGAAGCAATCAGAAACATTTGCATTAGGTGCAGTGATATTAAGAAGATTTAAAGTGCGTTGAATTAGCACAGGCCAAGTGGGTAGAGGGTCCTTTAGTGATGAAGACAAAAAGGTATAGGAGGGAGAAGGAGAGGAGGAGGAGGAAAGCTGTGAGGTAAGGGTAGCTTCAGCATTTTGTATTTCTTGTTGAATCTTTTCTATAGGGTTTTTGTTTGGATTGGCAACATAGGCACGAGCTATATAGAGGGAAGCGCTGGGCGTACTAGAATATCCAGTTCTATATATTTGACCATAAACTCCTTTTTGCCACCTATTATCCCAAGGATCTTTTATAGTAAGGTTGAATGTGTTGCCTTTTAAGGCAAAAGAGATATATCTGCCTCCTCCAGAGACAGCGTCATTATATGCATCATGAATAACGCAAGACCAATATGGGCATCCACCATAATCTATGGTGAACTTTTTGTGGCAATAGTCTCTGGTTTGGTCAAAGTCAAAGCAGATGAAGGGTCGAGATGCTGACTTAAAGGTAGGAGATTTGGAGGCATCAAATGTAATAGATGTTGGACGCTGGCAGCCTGCCTCATCACAAAACCCTATGCCGAGCGTTTCCCCTCTTTCAGTTACTGTGAACTGCCAGATATGGGTAGTCAGAATGACAGAACAAGGGGACAGTATACGGATAGTGAAGAGGAGAGGGGGGAACATCTTCCAGCGTTGATGATTCGCCTGCAAAAAGAGAGAAAGAGAGAGTGTCTCAGGGAGGTGTGTCCCTGGAATTAGTATTAACAGCAACAGGGGGATTTATTTGTTTGATAAGTCTTTCTGGGAGCCACCGTGGGCTGTTGCCTTGTGTATCATATACACAGGCGGACCCACGCCCCCACACAAGCACGGGGTCAGGGCCATGCCATTTGGATGTTAGTGGATCACGCCACATGACAGTTGCCTGATTAGATTGTGTTTTGGGGTGCCAGTGCCGATCAGCCGCAGACTGACCTTCTTCATTTAAAGTTAAAAAATTAAGAACAAAGAGAGTGTGGTGAAGATCTCATGGGCGTTATTTGGAGAGGTTTAGGGGGCTAGTGGCTAGCCGGCTTAGGGTATTTTTTAGGGTGCGGTGTGCACGCTCTATAATACCTTGCCCTTGTGGATTATAGGGGATTCCTGTGGTATGCTTGATTTGAGACTGTAGACAGAAGGTTTGAAAATTCTTTCCAGTGTATCCTGGACCATTATCTGTTTTAATTATTTTTGGTTGTCCTAAGACTGCGAAGCAGGATAACAGATGGGATATGACGTGTTTAGAAGCCTCTCCCGACTGTAAGGTGGCCATTATAAAACTACTACAGGTGTCTATGCACACATGTATGTATTTAAGCTGGCCAAAACTAGGGAGGTGAGTTACATCCATCTGCCAGATCTCATTGGGAACTAATCCTCTGGGGTTTATTCCCAAGTGAGGGACTGGTAAGAAAGTTACACAGTTTTTGCAGGCTTTGACAATTCCTCTTGCTTGGTCTCTAGTAACTTTATATTTTAATTGTAATGTGGTTGTATTTAGATGGTGTTGGGCGTGAGCTTGAATTGCAGCAGTTAGCGGTTCAACAATTAGTGGGCATGTTAATTGAGTGGCTGTGTCAGCTATTGCATTTCCGGTAGCCAACGGTCCAGGTAAATTCGAATGGGTACGAAGATGTCCAATAAAGAACGGGTGTGTACGTTTAAAAATAAGGTGTTGAAGTTTTGAAAAGAGTGGTACTGCATTACTAGTTGGTTTAATAAAAGGGGTAGTTTCTAGTAAGGGTACCGAATGTGCAATGTAAAGGCTATCAGTATATAAGTTGAAAGGTTGCTCTGAAAGTATTTTGAATACTTGTAGGACCGCAAAAAGCTCCACTAACTGAGCAGAGGAGTAGGGTGAAGACACAGAATGAGCATGGCCCTGTATGACATAGGCAGCAGTGCCATTAGCTGAGCCGTCTGTGAAAACTGTAAGGGCAGAGGAAATTGGCGTTTGTTTGGTGACTTTTGGGAAGATAAATGAATGAGATTTTGCAAACTGGATTAGGGGGTCAGATGGGTAATGATTATCGATAGTTCCTGCAAAAAAGGAGCAAGCTATTGCCCAATCATTATCTGTTTGGAAAAGCCAATTAACTTGTTCTTGATTATAAGGGACAATCAGAGAATCAGGGTCTGTACCAAAAAGTTGGCGGCTAGTTTGTCTTCCCTTAGTTATAAGGGTAGATATAAGAGCACTGTATGTAGATAGGACTTGAGCGGGGGCAGCTGAAAGATGTACCCAAAGAAGGGGATGACCCCGCTTGTTCAGACTTTGCCAGAAGACTCCAGTAGGAGTGTGTTTAGTAGGTAAAATGATGAATATTAACGGGAGATAATAGTTTATTTGATAAGAAGTTTGATTTTTGATTGCTTGACTCACTGTATCTAGAGCTCGTTTTGCTTCTATGGTTAATTCACGTTTGGATGTTGGATCAGGATCTCCTTTTAGAATGTTATATAGTGGAGTTAATGTTTCCGTGGCTATTTTAAGGTAAGGGCGGAGCCATTGGATATCTCCCAAGAGTGTTTGAAAGTCATGTAATGTAACTAAGTCAGAGGTCTTGATGGTAAGGTTAGGAGTAATGACCTTTTGGTCCCAGAGTTCAAACCCAAGATAGGAAAAAGGGGTGGATGTTTGTACCTTTTCAGGTGCTATAAGGAGGCCATTTAATCTCAGCTGTGTAATGAGATGTTGATAGCAAGACTGTAATTCTATTAAACACTGTCTTGCTAGTAATATATCGTCCATGTAATGGAGAATATAAATTTGTGGCCAAGCCTGCCTTGTTGGTAGAATGGCTCGCGCAACAAATTGTTGACACAGGGTTGGGCTATTAGCCATGCCTTGTGGCAGGACTTTCCACTGAAATCGGGGCATGGGCATCTGCAAATTAATTTGTGGGACGCTGAAAGCAAAATATTGCCTATCAGAAGGATGTAAGGGAATGGAAAAATAACAGTCTTTGATGTCAATGACTATCTTGTGGTATTCTGAAGGTACTGCGATTGGGGAGGGGAGGCCAGGTTGTAGGGCTCCCATTGGAATCATAGCCTGATTTACTGCCCTTAGGTCTTGTAATAATCTCCACTTTCCAGACTTTTTCTTAATTACAAAAATGGGTGTATTCCAAGGTGATAAGGTAGGCTCAATATGCCCAGCAGCTAGTTGTTCCTGTACTAACTCTATAGCTGCTAAGGTTTTCTTTAAAGATAAAGGCCACTGATCAACCCATACGGGCTTAGTTGTTTTCCATGATATTTGGTTTGCATGGGGCACAGGAATGTCACTGACCATTATGTTAAATTTTGATGTAACCCTAATCCTGCTCGATGAAGATTGGGCATTATAGAAATAGGTTGTTGAATACCTTGATTGTCTTTCCCTAGTCTCTTTCCTGGAACGAAGTTCATGTTTAGCATCTGTGCAGTAACTGTCTTATTCGGACTGCATAGAAAAACCTTCATTTGAGTAAGAATGTCACGACCCCATAGATTGACAGGGAGGTCAGGAAGTACATATGGGGTTATAAGGCCTTTATTCCCTTCTTCATCTTCCCAACGGAGGATTTGTGAACTTTGAAGAGGCGTAGAGCCTCCACCCACTCCTTGTAACTGAGTTATAGCAGGAGTGAGGGGCCACCTTTTTGGCCAAAACTTGGAGGAAATGACTGTAGCATCTGCTCCAGTGTCTAATATGCCCTCAAAGGGCTTGCCATTTAGCTTTAACTTTAAGATAGGTCGATCTTTTGTTATGGCTTGAGTCCAATAAAGGTCCGAAGACCCGGGGCAACTATCTTTCCTGGTGTCTTGTTTGTAATTTGGATTAATATGCTGTAGGGGAAGTATTAACAGCTGTGCTATTCGAACATTAGCAGGGATGGAGATAAGGCTATGGTTAGTAGTAACCATAGCTTAACTTCTCCTTGGAAGTCATTATCTAAGATGCCTGGTAATATTTGAATGCCACGAAGTGTGGTGCTAGCTCTACCTAGAATTAGGCCAAAGGTGTTTGAGGGCAGTGGGCCATAGACTCCTGTAGGTATGAGGAGAGGACTATTTTCTGAAGTTAGTATTGTGTTGGAGGTGGCACAGAGGTCCAATCCTGCACTTCCTGCTGTTGCCCTCCATAGGTCTGAGATGTGGCAACATGATTTATCGTTGGGAGCACAGGTACTGTGGTTGGAGGTGGCTGGACAAACCGAATTGCCCCTGGGTTTGTCTGGGGTGGGGCCTGGGGCCGGCCCCATCTGGAGTTTCCCTGCTGACGTGGGGGAAGAGGCTGCCCAGAAACATCTGTTTGTGAATGACATTCAACGGCCCAATGGTATCCCTTTTTACAGCATGGGCAAACAGTATTAGGTAGCTGGCGGTTGGCGATTAGGGCCCTTCCTGGCACTGGAGGAGGGGCACTAGCAGGGGGAAAAAGTGGGGTTTGTAAGGAAACCCGTCTTGCAGGGCATTGTCTGGAAACATGGCCTGGCTGGTTACAATTGTAACAGGTTGGGGGGCTTATTTTTTGCTGGTTTTGGAAAGCGGCTCCAATGGCTAGTAAAGCCTGCGTAGGGCTAATGCCTGAGCAAAGTTTGATATAATTATGGATAGGGGTATTGCGAAAGGGGCGAATAGCCGCTTGGCAAGCGGAATTTGCATTCTCAAAAGCAAGATGTTTAAAAAACTCACTATTGATTTCACTTTCCCCAAGTAAGCGCCTGGCCGCGTTTTTAAGCCTGCCCAAGAAATCACTATAAGTCTCGTCCGGTCCCTGAGTGACCTTAATTAGGGAGGACGTGGCAGCGTCTTTTTGCGGAAGTTTACGCCAGGCCTGCAGAGCCCCGGTTTGTACTTGACAAATTAGCCCTCGCGGGAACTGTGCCTGCTTTGTATTTAAATTGTAAGGATTAAGTCCCAGAAGCTTTTGTAAGGTCCAGGTTTTAGATTCAGGCTTTTGTGCATTACGGTCTGCTAGCCGCCAGCACAGGTCCTCATTTTCGGTTTTCCATAAAAGGAAATCACCGCTGGACAGGGTAGCTTTGGCTAATTGCGTCCAGTCGTTGGGAGTGAGTTCTTTTTCACTGAGTTTTTTTTTTTTTATTTTTTTTATTCATTTCTCCCCCCCCCTGCTGCTTGTGCTCGCTGGGTCAGCCAACCACGCCATGCGGGCGGGCCTGCCCTCACCAGGAGGCCCCGGGAACCGAACCCGGGGCCTCCCATATGGTAAACGGGAGCCCTACTGATTGAGCCACAGCCGCTTCCCACTGAGATTTTCTAATAATGCAATAGTAAAGGGAGCGGCGGGGCCATAATCGTTCGCTGCCTTTTTTAAGTCTTTTATATATTTAAGGTTAAGTGGTTTATATTTGGAGGAAGTAGTGGAAGGTGCGGGGTCCTCCTCAGAGGAGGAGGAGGAAGAATTTGCTGCCTGAGCCTCTCCCTGATCTCCGTCGCCATTTTGTGGCAGGTCCTCGTCGCCATTTTGAGACCTCTCAGACTCCTCGTAGCCATTTTGAGATGGGCGATGTCTTACACGCAGGAGTTGGGGTGGGGAGTTATCTCTGTGTAAGATAGGGAAGGTATAAGGAGTGTGGCGAGGGACAGGTGGGGAACTACTAGGAACATTGGATGGAGAACCCATCTGAGCTAAAGCCCGAGTAATTTCCTGTAGCGAGTTAAGCAAGGCAGCATTTTGTTGTTTCTGTTCCTGTAGTGAGTTAATCAAGGCAGCATTTTGTTGTTGGTTCTGTTGTAGGGCCGCCTGCAGGTAGGCATGTAAACCTTCTTCAGTTCCCCCAGCTATAGAAAGCTGAGGCGGAGGGCTAGTGAATGCCGAAAATGGCGGGTCAACGGGGGCAGGAGTGGCGGGCGGTGCCGTAGCAGTGACATTACAAGGAGGCGGGTTAAAAGGTGGAAAAGTACGTTTGATGGTAGGCGTATTAACATTCGGGGGCGAAATAGGAGGAGAAGGGGCAGAAATAGCAGTGTTTTGGAGTGGTTCTACAACCGAGACCGTTTCCGGATAGTTAGTAACCGTAAAGTTGGGAGGAGGCGGTCTATCCAAATTGGTTGCAGGAGATACATTATTATCAGGCTGTTCTAAGTCTCCGGGGATATTAATAGAGACTGCAGAACATCTGGAAGGAGGACGAGAGTAATCCTTAAGTATAACTTCCCCTTGTTCACAGAGGTTGGTTATTTCAGGAGATTTAACTTTCAGTATTTCATTAATAAGATTCCAATAGGAAAAGGCTGTGATAGGAATCTTTTCAGGGCCAAATGTTTTATAGTAGTCTTTTAAACAGTCACCTACCCGCAACCAACAGCGCTGACTGATAGTACCTTCTGTGGGAAACCAGGGACAGGTATCCATTATAAAGGCAAAGAATTTAACAAGATCTTTCTTTTTAATATCAATTCCCCTTAATTTTAGGGAATCTTTAATTTGGGTTACATATAAACTGTGAGAACTAATATTTTGACCCATGTCTAAGGGAAATAAAAAGGAGTTCTTACCTTAACCAGAGTTCCTGCGATGAGGCTTCTGTTTTCTTCCTTGAAGGGGATGTAGAGACAATTGACACAGACACACAATTGACACAGACACACACAGGAGAACTTCTGCGTTCACAATGTCTTCTTTTTGTTTCCTTGTTCCTCCGTTCCTTCGTTCACCGACACCGTTGAACTTCGTGACAGGCTGGTCACGGCTTTATGAGTGAGAGGGCCCTCCTCGTTCAGTGCGGCGCTTCCTTTCACTGGATGTCACTCGAGCCCCACGTTGGGCGCCACTTGCCCCGGCCCGCGGGACAAATCAACTGAGACTCTGAGTTACCCAGCGAAGGAATGAGACATAGACACCTGTAAGAAAAATGGCTGCACACTTTATTCTACTAACATAGTTCTACCGTTGCTCTAGCTCTATTGTTCTATATCCGCGCGGGTTACAATCAACTCTTTTATAAGCAGGGGAAGGGGAAGTACATTAGGGCTTAGGTGTCGGTACATGATTGGGTAACGTGGGTTGTTAGGCGTGGTAGAGATGGTCAATGTTTGCGCACACGCAAACATTGTGGCACGAACAGTCACATGATATACCTTTTTAAGAAGGAGAAGAAGAAGACAAAGAAGAAGAAGATAGAAACGGCCATGACAGTTGTATTTGTTGGACATTGCCCCCAACACTTTATAAATACCCTTTCTAGTACTTTGCATTGTCAGTCCTTTGTCAAACTAAAATAGCGCTGCTAATTACAAACACTATAATGAATTTTCGTCATTTTTATTCATTTCCAAATAAAATTTTTACCAATTCTGTACCGAGTAAGCCTCAGCTTTCCATTCATTTTCTTCATTCTATCTTCTGGTGACCTATATTCTAGCCATTAACGCCATAAGTTTTCTCATTTTATTAGTTCATAATAGTGAAATCATACAATATTTGTCCTTATGTGTCTCACTTGCTTCACTCAACATAATGTCCACCTTTAATTGGATTTTTTGTCTTTTTAGCATTAAGTTAACAGATCTCTTTCCAATATCTTGGATATAAAACCATTATTAGATATTTGGTATCCAAATATTTTCTTCCATTAAATAGACTGGCTTTTCACCTTCTTGATAAAGTCATTTGACGTGCAAATTATTCAATTTTGAGGAGGGTCACATTTATGAATTTTTTTCTTCCATGTTTATGCTTTGATTTCAAGGTCTAAGGAACTACTACCTACTAAAATTTCTTGAAGTTGTTTCCCTACATTTTCTTCTAGGAGTTTTATGGTTCTGGCTCTTATAATTAGGTCTTTGAAATGTTAATTCTGAATTAACATTTGTATAAGATGTGAGATAGGGGTCCCTTTCTTTCCTTCGGGTATGAATATAGCTCTACCTGCACCATTTTTTGAAGAGGCTGTTTTGTCCTGGCTAGGTGGACTGGCAGCATTGTCAAAAGTCAATTGACAGATGTGAGGGTCTATTTCTGAGCTCTCAGTTCAATTCCATTGAACAATATTTCTATCTTTATGCTAGTTATGTCTATCTTTACACTAGCACTATGCTTTTTTAAAGCCAATATAGCTTAAAGTAAAGAGGTTTTTGGTTATTCAGGGCTTGTTTCCAAATAAATTTGATAACTGGATTTTCCATTTCTGAAAAGAAGGCTTTTGGAATTTTTATAGAGATTACATTGAATCTGTCAATCAATTTATGTAAAATTGACATTTTAATATTTGGACTTCCAACCCAAGAACACTGAATGTCCTTCCATTTATTTAGGTCTTCTTTGATTTATTTTAGCACTGTTTTTTTTTTTTGCTTTCTGAATACAGGTCCTTTAAATTCTTCTTTAAGCTTATTCCTAAATATTTTGTTCTTTTTGTTGCTATTGTAAATGAAATTTTTTTCCTGATTTCCTCCTTTGAGTGCTCATTACTAGGATATAGAAACACTACTAATTTTTGCATGTTAATCTTCTATCTTGTTACTTTGCTGTACTTGTTTATTAGGTCTGGTAGCTTTGTTTTAGATTTTTCAGGAGTTTTTAATACATAGGATTATGTCATCTACAAATACTGAAGGTTTTGCTTCTTCCTTTCCAATTTGGATGCCTTTTATTCTTTTCTTTGTCTAAGTGCTCTGGCAAGAACTTCAAACACAATATCGAATAAGAGTGGTGACAGTGGGTATCGTGTGTTCTTCCAGTTCTTAGAGGGACAGCTTTTAGCCTTTCACCAATTGAGTATGTTGTTATCTATGGGTTTTTCATACATGTCCATTATAATGTTGAGGACATTTCCTTCGATTCCTATCTTTTGAGTGTTTTTGTCAAGACAGGATGCTGAACTTTGTTGGATGCCTTTTCTGTGTTGATAGAGATGATGATGCAATATTTTTTCCTTTTATCTGTTAATGTGGTGTATTACATTAATTGATTTTCTTATGTTGAACCACCCTTGCATACCTGGGATAAAGCCCACTTGATCAGGGTGTATTATTTGATATGTTGTTGAATTTAATTGGCATGTATTTTGTTGAGGATTTTCTATCCAAGTTCATTAGATAGATTGGTCATAAATTTTCTTTTCATATAGTATCTTTATGTAACTTTGGTATTAGGATAATGTAGCATCATAGAATCAGTTTGGTAATGTGCTTACTTTTTAAATTTTTCGAAGAGTTTGGGCAGGAATGATATTAGTTCTTTTCATAATGATTGGTAGAATTCACCTGTGAAGTCATCTGGTCCTGGGTCTTTCTTGGTTGGGAGATTTTTGATGACAGATTCAATCACATTACTTGTCGTTGGTTTATTGAAGTCTTCTGTTTCTTCTTTTATCAATGCGGGTGGTACAAGTGTTTCTAGAAATTCACCAATTTCATCTAAATTTTGTTATGATTGTTGAAAAAAAAATACTCAACTATAGTTCAGTTTGCTTTAGTTGTGTTTTCCCCATATACCACCCTACTATTAGCACCATGTACTAGTGAAGTACGTATGTTGTAGTTCATGGAAAATCATTCTTTTATTTGTACTATTAACGACAGTCATCATTCACAACCAGGTTCACTATATTATACATTCCCAAGTATATCATCTGGCTTTCCTTTATTGAAATATATGACCCTGAATTTCCCCTTCCAACCATAATCACATCCATGAATCAGTGCTGTTAATTATATTCTCAGTAATATGTTACCATCACTTCTAAACATTTCCAAACATTTCCAATCAACATTATGAACTGTGGTGGACAGTTTGGTTGTTCCTCAGGAAACTAAGTATAGAATTTCCATATTATCTGGCAATCCCACTACTAAGTATATACCCAGATGAATTGAAAGCAAGAAGACAGTATATGCACACCAATGAACACAATGGCATCATTCACAATTGCCAAAAGGTGGAAGAAACCCTGGCATCCATCAACAGGTAGATGGAAAAACGATATGTGGTATATACATATGATGGAATACTATTCAGTTGTAAAAAAAAAAATGAAGTCCTGATGCATGCAACAACATAGATGAACCTTAATGACCTTATGTTGAGTAAAATAAGCCAGACACAAAAGGACAGATATTGCCTGATCTCACTTAGATTGAGCAGACTCATGGAGTTAAAGTTTAGAAGATAGGTTACCAGGAGATCAAAGGGAAATAGAGATTGTTGACCTGATGTTTAATCTGTGCAGAATTTTTAGTTAAATTGATTATAATGGTTCCAAAATGGACAGAGATCATGATGGTGCAGTAAAATGAGTGTAATTAATGCTGAAGTGTGAGTGTGAACATGGTTGAAAGGGGACATTTTGTGCTGTACATGATGCTAGAACAAAAGCTAGAGTATAAAACAGGTGACTATATAACTCTGTGAAATCTGGATTGAAGACTGTGGTTAAAAATACAAATATAAGAATGTTTTTCCAGGATCTATAACAAAGTCGACTTACTAGTACAGGGTGTTGATAGCAGGGTGATATTTAGGGAAACATTTTCCTAAAACATACTTTGGTATATGAATGTATTCATATTGTCATAGGTGTGCTTTTACCATAGATAGAGGCCCACATAGTAGCTAACAAAATATTAATCATTCATCCTGGGGAAGCCTTGCTTTTTTCTCAAATAAATTAGCAATAATATTTGGAATATATAAAATAACAGGCCACCTTTGCCAGAGCCAGCTGGCTCGAGGCTGTGACAGCTGTGTCTCCTCATACCCCCATATCACCACTGCCTCCATGCCTGGAAGTCGGCTTCTTAGGGACAAAGTCCCCAATTTGAGGCCAATACCACCGTCAGCCCCTATCCCAGCCCAGAAGCTCCACCTTTGACAATGCCTGGGCTGGTGGAGTCACTGCAGCCCCGTGCGGGCAGCTGCCTGTGCCCACTGACCACTCACCACAACAAAACCCAAGGGTGATGTTAAAACATTCCAGGGGCTGGGTCAACACTTTGATCTGCTGGCTGCACAAATTTCCCAATATAACCGGTTGTGTCTTTGGGGTGTTATCCACATCACTTGAGTTCTTAACGAGCATTTCACCAAAAAGCAGTGATTTATGGAACGATTTCACTAATTTAATGCAGTCTCTCTTTAAGGAACACAAATTGTTCAATTAACATTCTGCTGCGCTCAGTTGAAGACTCACAAATCAATTAAAAGCTGCTTATCTTTTGTCAGTTCAGTAACTTTGTGGGAACCCCCCAGGAGATACAAACTCTTCACAGTTCAATTCATCTTTACCTCCAGTAACATGTCGCAAGTGTATTGCTCTTTCCTGCACATTGTACCAGATGATTCAAAGGGGCTTGACATTTTAGAAGACTGCACAGTGGTGTGAGCATCACAGGAGAGAAAGGCTCCTGTCAGGGCTGGTCTTCTCACTCAGAGAAGCCAGCAAGCCCAGCTTCATATCAAGGATGGTGGTTATGGAGAAACCCAAGTCTGGCTGTGTTGTCACAGAAGAGGGAACCATCGTGGAGCTGGCCCCAACCCTGAGCTCTGGGTGGCTTCTAGCAAAGTCAAAAGTGTGGGTCCTCTCTGTTGTGGCCAAGAGATCCTGCTAATCCATGCCCTCCAGTAAACTCTGAGCAAAATACATAAAGCATTGGTGGAAAGGACTCACAGGCCAATTGTGGAGGAGGGTGGGAGCTGGGGGGGGCAGGGATGAGCAGCAGGAGTTCTCATTGTTATGGGTTTAGCCTGCAGACCCATTAAATTGACCCTGCACCACAGGATGACTAACACCCCAAGAGAAGACCCAAAGTCCTTCTAGCCTGGCCCACAAAAGGAGAAAGTTCAGGATGAGCCTGGCTGGAGAAATACAGTGGGTTCCAGAAGGAGAGGAGGTCCTCCAGGCTGCATGGGAACATGTGTACCCAGGAAAAAACAAAGAACACCAGGTAATTATACAAGAGCTTTCTTCTCTAGCAGAAGGAAGTATCTTTACAATAGGCATGTGTGTTTAGAGCAAAAACTAAACATTTTTCAATATATATGGATGTATCACTTATGATAACTATAACAAAGAATTGGCAGGGGTAGTTAAGGACTGTGGGACTTTGAAGCTTTTGTGGACCCCCCAAAATTCTGTTCTAAAGCTAACACATTCCTGTGCATGTAAACCTATTATAGGTGGAATCTTGTGAATAAATTACTTCAGTTAAGTAATTTGATTAGATTGCATGACCCAAGATAAGTCTTAAACCTCTTACTGGAGTCCTTTATAAATGGAGGAATAAAAAGCTACAGACACAGAAAAAAGCTGCAGAGACAGAGAGGAACCCCAAAGCTGAGAGAAAAGGCCCTGGGAGCCAGAAGTTGAAAGCAATGGAACATAGAACCTGAGAGGAGCCACTTTAGCCAGAAGCTGAAAACAGTGAGGCCCAGGAGAGAGGAGAGAGATGAGTGGACACTGCCATGTGCCTGATCACCCACAGCTGCAGCTTGGGAAGGAATGATCTCCTGATGATGCCTTGTTTTGGATACCTTCGTGGCCTCAGAACTGTAAGCTTTAAACCTAATAAATCCCATTGTAAAAGCCAATCCATTTCTGGTATATCATTCTCAGCAACTTTTAGCAAATAAAACAAGGACCTACATAGTGGCAAAGCAAAACTGATACTGGCACCCACCCCAGTGTGGGTGAATCTTGACAATATTATGCTGAGAGAAGCCATACTCTATTCCTTTATGGCTCCTTTTATGGGAAGCATATGATAGGTAAAACAAATCCTTGGCAGAAACTCATCAGAAGAGTGTTTGACTTTGAGGAAGGGAGTAAGGAAATTTTATGAGGTGCTGTTTCTGTTGTATAGCTTTCTAGAGGCTTGAGTTACATAGATGTGCACATCCATCAAAACACAGCAAATGCACACTTGGGATGTATGCATTTCATTGTATATAAATTTTACCTCAAAAGAATAAATTCTGTAGAGACCTTGAACTAGAAGAAACGCTGTAAGCAAATATCGAACTTGCATGCTAAAGTATTTAGAGGAGAGCGTATGGATGCCTGCCACTTACTCTGGATTCTGAGGGCTGGACAGAGGGCTGGACAGATGAACTGATAAACAAAACAATTACAGTAAAATGTTAGTGGTGGAATCTTACTGGGATGTACAGGTATTCTCTGTAAAATTGTTTCATCATTGCTGTAAGTTTGAAAGTTTTTGTCATAAAATGTTGCCCTAAAACTTCAAAAATCACAGGATTTTGGGATGTTTGCTGCAAGGGACAATGGCGCTCATCCTTTTAATCTTCCCCAAATGTCCCGTGCATAGTTGTATTTTCACCCAGCAGTTGAAAAATGCCTAGAGAGGAAGCACTAACACCAATCCATTATGTCTCTGAGGAAACTTGCATGCTCTATTAACCACTATGCTTTGCATTTTAAGGCACATCTATGCAAGCATCAAAATTCCTCCTGTGGGCACTGCCAGGGTTCCACATGGACTCACAGACCCTGGATAAAATCCCAGGCACATCAATGCCACTAGCATCTCATGCTGCCATGGCATGTGGCAATCGCAGCTTCCATGAGTGATCCTCCCAGCCTCTTCCAATGCATGATCAGTTGAGGTGTGGGAATATTGAGAGGCTGATGTGTAGGAGCCAAGAGAAAATATACATGCTTGGATGAAAAAGAAGAAAAGACAAACGTTAAGACTAGAAGTGAAAACAGGATATAGAATTTCAAAACTTAAATAAGTTTTTAAAAATTAAATTTCTTAGTAGTTCAAAAGTTGCCATCTCCTTTGACTCATTCTCCAGCCTGGAATGTTTTGTCTACACATCTATTGTCCAGATCAAACATTTGCTCAAGAATGGGTTCTGATTTGATTGGCAACACCAGCTTGCCATTGAAGAAAGGGAAGGATCCTCACGTTTTGCAGATATTTGACTTAGGCGGCCTCAATTTCAACAGCGTATGCAAGGGAAATAAATTATTTAAACAACTGATTAGTCTGGGATGTAATGATATTATTTCTTTTGGGTATATGCCCTTGTTAAAGAGATCATGTGGAGTTTGGGTTTTCATCAGGCATTGCTGGGATTTGTTTTGAATGTCCAGAGTTAGGAAAACATAGGCAGGTACACACCTGGCCCACCTGGTACCTCTTGGTGAACCTATGAAAACAGAGCGAGACCAGGGACTCAGGGAGGGGGCAGCAACCAGGTACAGCAGGTGTAATATTCACAATCAGGAGGTGCCTGAGGGAGTGCAGGCAAGCATGGTGAACTGAAGACATGGTCAGAATTGAGGGGTTATTAAATGAACAGAATTAATGACTCAAGAAACTCAAGCATGTTCTTTCCAATGGGATGTAGGAAGTAAAACGGGACACTGGGTAAAATGTATAGGAATGCTGTAGTATCATTGTGGTGTGCATGTGTGCATGAATATGCATGTGAGTTCAGGCAGTGTGTGGGTGTGTAATATGCGTATGAAAATATGTGCATGTATGTGATGTGTGCATGTATGCATGTGAGTTGTGTGCACATGTGTGGTGTGTATGTGTGTGCACGTGAGGGTGCAGTAACCATGTGTATGGAGTGTGCATGTGTATGGTGTGTGTGCATATGCATGTGTGGCATGCATGCATGTGTGTGTTGTGTGCTCATGTGCTGCATGCATGCATGTGGTGTGTGTGCATGTGTGTGGTGTGTGTGCGTGCACATGTGCAGCATGCATGCGTGTGGTGTGTGCATGCATGTGTGCAGCATGCATGTGTGTGGTGTGTGTCCATTCCCTCGCATTGAGATGATGGCTGTGTAACTACTGTAACTATCGGTTATTGCTAGTGTCTCCCTGGAACATGTATTAGTTTGCAGGTCACCAGCCTGTCCTTGAAAACACAATTCAGTGACTCATAGGAGGGCATGGGATTCTGTATCTCTTAGAAGATCCCCAAGAGGGTCTCATCTTCAGCCAAATTTGGGAAAGACTGGGAATCTGAGGGGCAGATGAAACCAAAACTATGGCTGGAGCATAGGTGGGAGAGCACAGAGGCAGCCCCGGCCCCCCAGAAGGCGGGAGTCAGGAAGTGGTGATAGGGAATGAGTGGGGCAGGTGGGGTGAGGCGGGCCATGGGCATGGGGGGACTTTAGGATGACCTGAGGGGGTCCACACACAGTTCCTGGGCTTCTAGCCAGCCAACCTTGAGACACGGGATGGGAATCCCAGGAAAAGCAGGTTCAACCCCAAGGCACAGACCTGGGCCTGAATCAAAACAGCTGAGACCACAGGCTGAGGAGCCAGAACCTTTGGATCAGGGCTGTCAGGAGTCCAAATGTAGGTGAGCTGAGCCTGGGGAGGCCAGAGCCTGGGGGTATGATGTCCAGGCTGTGGGCAGCCCTCCCCAGACACAAGTGGACTGACATCAAGAGGAAGCCATTCCCAAGGCCAGGTATCCACCCCATGCCCAATGCTAGGCATCCACCCACAAAATTAATTTTACTAATTTAATTTCATTAATAGCAGATGGCACTTAAAATCACCAGTAGCTATTACATTGGATAGCATGTAAGATTTTATTGCATTTAAAATATTTTCTATGTGAATAAAATGCCTTTCTTTTCAAGGATCTCTTGAATGGAAAGGGATATAGAAGACACTTGATAGAAGACTTGGAATTTTGACAGAAAGTAAACTTGGAAAGTGAGAGTATTAATGGAATGTTAGAAAATCTTGAAAAAAGCTATCAATTTTTGTGTTCACTAATGCTAAAATAATCACTTCCCCCTACTGTCGTTTGAACATGACTATTCAATCTAATTAATTTATAGAAATATTTATATTAAATTATATATGGACTGTTTTATTCATTTACTTTAAAAGTGTTTTATTTGTTTTTTCTATTCAAGACCCTAAAATCCGGTATATAATGTAGTCACATCTTTTATTTATAAATTTCCCATGAGAAGATAATCAAGCTTAATTTTTAAAATCTTTACTATTTCTGGAACACATAAGTACATTTTATTAAATATTTTCTTTTATTCAAAACCTTTTTAAAAGGATTGAATCAAGCTCGGCATCAACAGCCAAGGCGAGCAGTTGAGCCAAACCAGGTGCTGCACCGGGCTGTGAATGCCTGAGCCGACACCAGATGCTGGTTCCTGCAGAGAGACTCCCTGACTTCAGGTGAAGGAGCAGGACTGATAAATAAGCAGGGACCCCTGGATAGAGGGATCCTGAGCTAACCAATAGGAAGAGGGACCCTGAGCCAACCAATAGAATAGGAGAGTTTTTAACCAATAGATTCCATTACCTTAATTAATAAACAGCCAATCACCACCTCCCATAAACAGCCAATCAGCACCTCCCAGTTAGAATATCTTATTTACATAATATGTTAATCTAGTTTTCAAACCCTGACCAATGGCCTGGCTCAGAACCAGTGATTGACCAATCAGAGCATCGCAACTGGGAGCTCCACCCCCTGGGGCGGTGACACAGCGAAAGGATATCAAGCTCAGTCCCAGAAACTTGAGCGTGCATTCTGTCTTTGCAGGCTTGAGAAAAATTTGGAGCTGTCTAAAGTTGAGCTGCAAAGCCGTCTTCTTTCCGCAGCGTCTTGGCATTTTTCAGCATCACGTAGGTGGCTGGGCTGTAGAAGCAACTCCCCAAAGCCATTCAGGTAAGGAGTATGGTAGGTGTGTCGAGGGGTTGTACCAGGCGGAGCTGCAAGGGGCAAACTTGGCCCTTTCCACGAGGTGGAAACCTGGGGTCCTTGGCTTGGAGCCGAACTCGCCTCCGCCGCGACGGCCCCCACGCACCCCCGTGCTGGGAGCACTCTCGGCTCTCGCGTTTCCTTCCACCCTTATCCCCAGCTTGGCGCAGCCCCCCGGGCTCCCATGGGGCCCCTGGTGTCCCTCGCGCAGGGCACCCCCGCACCAGCACGCATGGTGAGGGGAGGGGACCGCGGTGCCGGGGAGCTCTAGGACTCCGAAAGGCAACTCGGTGGCCACAGAGCGCTTCGGAGTCCCTGGGGGGATCCAGGCGCTGGGGACAGGGGAAGCTTCACCCCGCAGCCACGGGTCCAGTGTTGAGCGACTGGACTCGGTAGCGCATAGAGCTGGCGGTGGCCCGAGGGTCTCCTGGACTCTGGGCTCCAGAGGGTGGAGGGAACCGCCGCCGGGCGCCCGGCGCTGCATGAGGTGAAATTCCCAGCTGCGGCCCCGCGGGTTGGAGGAATGAGCGGCCAGTCTCGGGCAGGGAAGCGCCGCCTGAGGGGCAGCTGGCGAGCGAGGGGCCTTCCAACCTGGCCCGGTGGTGGTAGCCTAGAGGGAGTGGGGGATGGCAGTTAGAAAACCGCATTTCTAATACCATAAAACAAAAAATTCCCTCACAGGTTCGCGCCCCCTCCCCCCCCAGTCCTGGCCATTGCTAAGGTGGGAAAGCGCGGACGCGGATCCGGAATGAATGAAACGTGCGGGGAAGTCGGTGCTGCGTGTGCGTGCGTGGGGCGGCGGGGGGTGGAGGGGCTGCAGAGGTTTCGGTGAGGGGGCTGGGGGTGCCCGCTTGGTGGCAGCCGCCCCGCTCTGCCATTGTGAGCGCGGAGCACGGGGGCTTTTTAAAGGGCAGTTGCTGTGCGAAGCGCTACCTAGGGCAGGATTTTGTAACTAAGCCTCTCCGCCGGGCCTGTTGCTGTTCTCCTGGCTTGTTCGCTAATTTGGCTGGAGAAGTGATGGGGATGTAATCCTTAAAGCCCTGGCGCGCTGAGGGGTGGGGGCGGCGGGGCGGTCTTGCTGTCCGGCGCGGGCCGGGGGTGCCTGCTTGGGAGGGAGGGAAGGAGGGCTCTTTCCAAGCTCCAGCCCTTCCCTCCTGGCCTGGGCTGCTCTGTCCTGAGAGGCTTCGGAGCAGTCCGGACTCCTGAGATGGGGAGGGACGGACTCTAGCAGAAAGAGTTGAAAGAGGTGGGAAGGGGGCGGGGGGAGGCAAAGAGCTTTGGTAGGAGAGCTGAAGAGGTTTGCAGGTAAAGAAAACGCTATAGGAGCGGGGACTAGAGTAAGTGCTGGCTGATTTGCCATCGGAAACCGAAAAGCAGCCACTCTTTCTTTTGGTTCTTCCACACTTCTTAGGTAATTTTATTCCAGCTGCGTGTACGTTGCTTTTCTGAAATGGATGGAGATTCCGCAAGGGCTTGGAATTCGGAATTCGTGACTTACCAGTGGGGACAGGCTTGCATTGATTAAAAATCAAGCGATTCGCAGTGAATTAATCCTCTGTAGGGTGTTTTTTGTTTTTGTTTTGTTTTTGTTTTTTTTTTAAAACTCTACCAGTGTGGAATGTAGGTTGATTTTAGAGCTCAAAATGTAAAACACAACTGCTTTTCCTGTCATCTTGGGATTTAGAGGTAGGGGAGACCTCTGATAAAGTACTTAAGAAATGGACTTCCTTGAGGAAATACACACCTGGTGGCCTTGGAGTTTTGCTAACAGTAATCAGCTTCCCGTTTATTATAGTGGAACTATGTATCTGAAGTCCTAGACTTTAGTGATCTATGTTTTAAAGAACACTCTTATTTGTAGGTGGTGAATTGATTATATTTGTGATTAGAAAATAATTTAATATCTCAACATAGCTTGAAGGAGTCCAGATATTACAGGACTCTCACATGTCTCAAAGGTGACATAAGAAAAAGCCTACCCCCCTCCTTTGGAAGGAACAAGATTTAGATTTGAGGTTATCATGTTACAGCACCATTTTTATTTACTTCCTTTATATTCTCCTTGAAAGATAAGTAATAGATAACCAAGACAAACATGGTGAAATGGTGAAAATAAATGATAATTTTGGCAGGTTAAGTTGTTACTCTGGTATTTAAAAATGTCATTAATCAGGATTTTCCAGTAGCCAAATTATCTTGTGCCAGCGGCTAGGTGACACACAGCTTTGGCTCTAATAGAAATTATAGAGTGTGTTTACCATTTCCTTTTAGATGATGTGATTTTTCATTACTTGGAAGAGAACAAATGAGAATATTTTATACTTCACATCTGGCAGTATGCCTAGGAAACTGTAGGGGAGGCCATCTGTTCAAGCACACGTGGGCTTGTGAGAATTATGGACCAAATGAAAGAAAATGGTTAGGAAATTGCCCTATCCTAAATCACTCCATTCTTTTCTACTATCACTTCAAACATTTTATCAAATGTCTTCAGCACAGTAAATGTGAGATTTACTACTCGATGGTAACCTATCAAGGGAGTCATACTCTGCATCTGTAAACCATTCCTGCCATTTTATTAACTCATCTTCATCTTTTCCTCTCTTCTTAGGGAATCAAACACTGAATATGACTTATTTTCTAATAATCTCTCTTGTCAAATTTATATTATTACACTTTAGGTTAATGAGTACTACATTAAATAATTCAAGGCGACGTAATAATTAAAATTAAAATTCTATAACTGCAAAGATGTTTTTCTTTATATACATTCTTTTAACTTTGATATTGTTACCCATTTATTTCCCTTCAAAAAAAAAACTTTGTGCTTGCAGTGCAATTATTTTAAAAAGTGGTACTCCATGAGACAGAAATAAAAATATATATTATGTATCTTTGTATGTCTTGGGTTATTTGGATTTAAATTGATTACTAACAATATTTCTTTTTTTATCTTCCTGGCATTTAGATTAAGTTGCATTTTCTCCCCAATAACATAAATATGTTCTCTACAATCTGTTGCTTTTCCTTTTTTTGTTTTTACTTGATTTTTGAAATTGGTAGAAATTCTAAATTAGATACTAAAAGCAAAAATATTTCACAGAATTTAAATCACATTGGATTCCAAGGGCCCAGAAAGTGTTCAATTCTGAAATGCAAGAGTTCTATTTTTCATTGTTAGATGACTTATTTCTGTTTTTGACACCTTATCTTCCATAAGGTTTCTACATGATCAAATTAAAGAAATGCTTTATTCTTTTATAACTATTTGAAAAAGCACTTTATGGCTTCAGAGTTGCCCAAGAATTTGAATGTTGTACACTTTGGTTATAAATTTAAAAAGGAAATTAATTAAATACATTATTTATTGACCCTTGGAATGGATATCTATGGTCATTAACTGACTACAGTAAAAATGATTCAACATTTTGGCCAAATAAAAGCTGTATTTAGAGCATTCACAAGATATTGGTTATATGAGAATTAAAGGCAACCGAACAGAAAATTAGTGGGCAGAATATCCTATGCAGTTAAAAATTATTCTTTTTCCTAATAGAATAGTGATGTTGAGCATCTTTTCAAGTCGCTTGCCCATTTTGTAAATGGGTTTTTTGTCTATTTTTGAAGTTTATGGTTTCTTTATATATACTGGATATTAGGCTTTTAGTAGATATATGGTTGCCAAATATTTTCTCCCATTGGCTAGGCTGCTGTTTTACTTTCTTGATAACGTACTTTAAGGTGCAAAAGTTTTTAATTTTGAGAGATCCCATTTATTTATTTTTTTCTTTCGCTGCTTGTGCTTTGGGTGTGAAGTTCATGAAACCATTTCCTATTACAGTAGCCTGTAGATGCTTCCTTACATTATCTTCCAAGGTCTTTATGGTCTTGGTTATTATATTTAGGTTTTTGATCCATCCTGTGTTGATTTTTGTATAAGGTGTGAGATGGTATTCCTCTCTCATTCTTTTGGATGTGGATAACCAGTTCTACAAGCACAATTTGTTGAAGAGGCCATTCTCTCCCAGTTGAGTGGGCTAGGTGGTCTTGTCGAATATCAGATGACTGTATATGTAAGGATCTATATCAGAACTCTCAGTTCAGTTCCATTGGTCAATATGTCTTTGTGCCAATACCATGCAGTTTTGAGCACTGTAGCTTTGTAGTATGTTTTAAAGTCGGGTAGTGTGATACCTCCAATTTCATTTTTCTTTTTCAATGTCTCTGGCTCTTCGGGACCTCTTACCCTTCCAAATAAATCTTGTAGTTAGTTTTTCCAATTCAGTAAAAAAAAAATGCTGTGTTGATTTGTATTGTGATTGCATTAAATCTGTAGGTTAGTTTGGGTAGGGTAGACATCTTAATGATATTTAGTCTTCCTATCCATGGACAGGGAATATTCTTCCATTTATTTATTTCAGTCCTTTACATCTTTAGTTAAATTTATTCCTAGGTATTTGTTTCTTTTAGTTGCTATTGTAAATGGTATTTTTTTCTTGATTTCCTCCTCAGATTGCTCATTATTCGTGTAAAGAAATGCTACTGTCTTTTGTGTACAGAAATGTTACTGACTTTTGAGCATTGATCTGATAGCCTGCGATATTATTGAAATCATTTATAAGTTCTAGAAGCTTTGTTGTAGATTTTTCTGGGCTTTCTATGTATAGGATCATATCATCTGCAAATAGTGAATTTTTTACTTCTTCCTTTCCAGTTTGGATGCCTTGTATATCTTTTTCTTGCCTCAGTGCTCAAGCAAGTGCTTCTAACACAAAATTAAATAGGAGCAGTGATAGTGGGCATCCTGGTCTTTTTCCCAGTCTTAGAAAGCTTTTAGGATTTCACCACCGAAGACGATATTAGCTGTGGGTTTTTCATACATACCCTTTATCGTGTTTAGAAAGTTTCCTTCTATTCCTATTTTGTTGAATGCTTTTTCTGCATGTATGGATATGATCGTGTGATTTTGCTTTTGATCTGTTTTATGTGGTGTATTACATTGATTTTCTTACGCTGAAGCATCCTTGCAAACCCAGCGTGAAACCCATTTGGTCATATGTATAATTCATTTGATATGTTATTGAATGTGATTAGCAAGTATTTTGTTGAGGATTTTACTACCTAGGTTCATTAGAGAGACTGGTCTATAATTTTCCTTTCTTGTGGTATCTTTGGCTTTGGTAATAGGTTAATGTTGGCATCATAGAATGAGTTAGGTAATGTTCCTTCTACTTCTAATTTATGGAAGGATTGTTGTTCTTTCTGGGGTGTTGATAGAATTCACCTGTTAAGCCATCTGGTACTGGGCTCTTCTTAGTTGGGAAGTTTTTGATGACTGACTCTATCTCTTTACTTGTAATTGGTCTGTTGAGTTCATTGGTTTTTTCTTAAATCAGTGTAGGCTGCTTGTGAATTTCTAGGGATTTGTCCATTTCCTCTAAATTATCCTTCTTTTTGGCATATAATTTTTCAAAGTATCCTCTTATGATACTCTTTATTCTGTGGGGTCAGTGGTTCCATCTCCTTTCTCGTTTCTTAGTTTGTGTATTTGCATTTTTTTTCTTTTTTTTTCTCTTTATTAGTCTGAAGGGTTCATCAATTTTATTAATTTTCTCCAAGAACCAGCTTTTGTTTTTGTTTTTTCCTGGTGCTTTCTTGTTTTCTATTTCCTTTAGTTCTGCTGTAATCTTTTTGTTATTTCCCTTTTTCTAATTCCTCCAAGTGCAGTGAGGTCTTTGATTTTAACTTGCTCTTTTTTGATATATGCATTTATGGCTATGAATTTCCCTGTCAGAACAGCTTTTGCATCCCATAGCTTTTGATATGTTGTGTTGTCATTTTCATTCGTTTCAACATAGTTACTGATTGCTTTTGAGATTTCCTCCTTGACCCACTGTTTGTCTAAAAGTGTGTTAACATCCATATGTTTGTTCTTAATCCAGTTCTCTGACCATTAGTGATTTCCAAAGAATATATATCGTGCTGTATTTGGGTGTAGTGTTCTGTATATGTCTATTAGAATCAGATCCTCTAGTGTAATAATCAAAGTCTTTGGTTTTTTATTGATTCTTTGTCAAGATGTTCTGTCTAATGGTGATAATGGTATATTAAAGTGCACCCCAGTATAATTGTAGAGGCATCTATTTCTCCACTTAGTTTTTCCAGTTTTTGTATTTTGAGGTACTCCTGTTAGGTGTGTAAATGTCTATGATTGTTCTTTCTTCCTGAAAGATACTACTCCTTTCATTAATATAGTGTCTGATTTTGTCTCTTTGAACAGTTTTGCATTTGAAGTCTATTTTGTCTGATATTAGTATGGCTACTCCTGCCCTTTTTGGGTTATTGTTAGCTTGTAAGATTGCCTCCTTGAATCCCTGGGTCTAAGGTGGGGTTCTTGTAGACAACATATAGAGGGCCATATTTTTCTTATCCATTCTGCCAATCTATGTCTCTTGACTGGTGAGTTTTAATCCATTAATATTCAGTGCTATTACTCTCAAGGAATTAGTTACATTAGCAATGTTTTCTTTTGGGATTAGGCATGTCATGTGTTGTTTTTATTTCTTTTTGTCTTTTTAGTTCTTGAACTCCTCCAACTCTCTCCTTTTCCATCCTTTCAACCTGCAGAACTCTCTTTAGTATTTCTGAAGGACAGGTTTCTTATTGGAATATAATTTCTGTTTCTGTGAATATTTCAAACTCTCCATCATTTTTGAATGCCAGCTTTGCTGGTTAGAGAATCCAGTTAGTACCTTAACTATGTAATACCACTGCCTTCTTGCCTCCATTGTTTCAAATGAGATATCAGCACGTAATCTTATTGAGCTTCCCTTGTATGTGATGGTTCTCTTTTCTCTTGCTGCTTTCAGTATTCTTTCTTTCTCTTGAGCAGCATGCATTGGACAGTTTGATGAATATATTTCTTGTAGTAGGCCTGTTGGCATTTATACTGTTTGGGGTGTGCTGTGCTTCCAGGACATGTACATCCATTCTCTCAATAGGGTTGGGAAGTTTTCAGCCATTATTTCCTCCAACACTCCTTCTGCCCCCTCTCTCTCTCTTCTCCCTCTGGGATGCTTATAATAGTATGCGTGTGTGTTTTGTGTTGTCATGCAAATCCCTAAGTCCCTGTGGGATTATTTCTATCTTTTTTTTCTTTATTCTGCCTGTTCAAAACTAGTGTTACATGCTTGCAGTGTCTTTTTGATTTCTTGGATTCTGCCATTCATCACCATCATATATCCGGTACCTTTTTGTGTATGTTTACAATTTCTTCAGTATGTTCTCTTAATCTCTTCCTTCACTTTGTTAATTTGATTCATGATATTAGTTTGGACAGCTTTGATTAGTTGTTCAGTGTTCTGCACCTCTTCCTTTTTTTGTTGTTCATTGTTTGGGCCCTGTCTTCCTGTTTCTTGGTATGGTTTGTAATTCTTTGGCGCTAACTTCTCTCTTCAGGGATTTATTTCATTGCTGTTTTTGCACGTATGTTAAATTTTCTCTTTGACACTTTTTTCTCATTCTTCTTAATTGCTGTTGTCTATGTTCCCTTGAAAGAAAAAATTAGGGCCAGAGAAAATAAAAGAAGTAAGGGAAGTAAATGGATAATAGTAATAATAGTAATCATTAGAAGAGGAACTGTATAAGACCTTGGAAATTGAATATTTAACTCATATAATCAGTGTAGAGTAATAGGATTAAAGACCAGAAATGATGAGGAGAGAGGGAAAGAAAAAAATGTTAATAAAAGAAAGCAGAATAGATGAGATAGAAATAAAATCCAAAAAAAATTGAGGACTAAACAGAGAGAGGTTGAATGTAAGAACAACAGAAAGCAGAAGATAGATGAAGGAAGGAGAAGAGAAGAGATGAGATAGTGTTGGTAGACAAAATCGGTATCACAGATAATGGGAAATCAAGGAAGAAGAAGCACATAGCAAAGAAGAAACAAGCCAGAAGCATCTAATTAAAAAAACAGGTGGGGGAGGAAAGAGGAAAGAAAAACAAGAAATAAAAACTAAGGGAAGAACAGTGTTCCTTCTTAGGCCCCTGTGGAGCTTCTCAGGCTGCCTGTGTTCATCAATCAATTCCCCTGCAGCCTTCTTTCTGCAGGTTTTAGCGAGTAAGCGAAGTTTTTTTTTTTTTAAAAAAAAAGGAAAAATAAGGGACGCAAGAAAAGCTCATACAAAAATAATGTCTGTGTTTTCCCTGTCCTAAAGTATCACCTGGATGTTTGCTATCCCGGTGGATCACTACTCTAGGAGCTGGGAATCAAACTAGGGACCTCCTATAATTAGCTCTTCAGAAAGCTATTCAGTCACTTTCCCTCAGGCAGATTTGACTTTCCTAGGGCAAGCAGGATTCAACAGGCAGTGTGAGCAGATTCCCCCTCTCTCCTGGTCAGGTTGGACCCTGGTGACTGAATTCACCACACAAATGATTTTCAACCCTTTTCTAGACTACCTCCTCTTGGAAACTTACTAAGCGCATCCCTACTGCCTGGCTCCCTTTTTTGATAGTTTTCAGCACAGAACTATCAGCCTGCCTCAGCAGATTCACTTCTCCCCTCTGCCTGGTGCTATCTCGAGTTGGCTGGTATGATCCCCAAAGCCCAAAGGGGGGGTACACAAAAGAAACCCCTCTTCACCCTTTGCCAGAACCCTTTCACTCTTGGAGAATGCTCCCTCTCACTTGGTGGCCAGCAGGAGTTGGGGCTGTCCTTGCCCTTATGCCCTGAGGGTGGGGCTTAGCTGTCTGCAGTTTCCAGGCAAGGGGCTAAAATCTCATGGTTTTATCTTACCCAATCTATCTCCCTGTTCAGCTCCCTCCAGACTGATGCCCCAAGGCTCTCACTCCATGGGCTCCCAGAACAGCTCACTTGGGCAGGATCTTGTCCCCACTCAGCCGTCTTTTGCGAGACCCCACTATTGCTTTCTGCAGTCACCTCAGGTGTGCAGAGTATTGCTCCTCCCATCTTCTCCCATCCCTAGAACCTGTGACTATGTCGCAAGGGACTTCGCAGATGTAATGAAGATGATGGACCTTGAGACAGGTTATCCTGAATTACCCACTGGGCCCAATCTCATCATATGAGCCCTTAAAAGCAGAAAAATTTCTCTGGCTGGAAGCAGAAGATGTGTTGGCAGAAGGTGAGACGTCATCAATGCCTCTAGGAGCTAAAGGCAGTCCCCAGCTGACAGCCAGCAAGGAAGAGGGGAGCTATGTCCTAATGTTGCAAGGAACTGGATTCTACGAATAGGTGGACACCTTGATTTCTGGCCTTGTGAAATCTGGAGCAGAGAAACCAACCAAGCCATCTGGGGCTTCTGACCTACAGAATCATGAGATTATAAATGAGTGCTGGTTTAAGCTGCTAAATGTATGGTAATTTGTTACCATGACCATAAAAATTGAATGCATATTCTACTCTTGTATACAAGCTTTCCATTTCCTTCAAATATGCCAGACATGTGAAGTGTATTCCACATGAATTCATGGCATTCTTACTTTGTCTTTGCTAATTCCATTTCTCCTGCCTGGATTGTATTTTAGTAAACTCAGTCAATGAATTACGTTCTTTCATTAACTTTTCCTGCTTGTGTTCACTGTCTCTTTGTCATTTCCTTGGTATATAGTTTAAACTGGCTTGTGTTGTTTTTCTCCATACAAATGAAAATTTCACTAAATAGGTTAAAATTTCTTTGAGGCTATGGTCTTGCCTTATCCATTGCATTCTATCTATCAATCAATCATCTATCACATATTTCTCTATAGAAACTTCTAGTCCTTTTTTCTGACATTTGAGACCTCCATTTAATTTCCTGGATTCTCACCCATCATTCCCTGATACATACATTTCTTGTATATAAGAGATCAGTGTTTTAATTACTAAACATAGTTGTTAAATAGGATGATGATGGTATGGTAAGGTCTGGAGAATTGATTGTCATGAGTCTGGGTGGGGAAGGGGAATTGTAACTAGTGGGTAGAGGTCATTGGTACCACTAAATGTCCTACATGGCACAGGATAACCCCACCACCATGATCACAACAAAGAATTACCCAGCCCAAATTGTCAACAATACTGAGATTGAGAAACCCTACTCTAAAATCACATTGTCCAGCAAAATTATCTCCTTTTTTTTTTTTTTTGGCATAAGGCAAAGGGTTCCTGCTGTACTTCGCAATATAAGCAGGAACTTAACATAATCCCCAAAGTCCATCCTCGGGGATTCTTTAATGACACATGAGCAATAGCATTTGCTGAAATTAAAATAGCTTCATGAGCATAAGATATCTAACCATGAAGGTAAGATTATGTCCACAGATGCTAAGGAAAAAATGACTTCTCAGTAGACATCTAATAGTTAATAATGACATCTACTTAACACACACAGGTGTGTTTATTTCCATCCTTTAAAGGCCAGTGCTCATTTACACAAAATGCTCACATTCAGACCTGATAATATTTATCTTGTTAAGCTATGAAAGTTATTTTGCATATCTTCAGGCATCTTTACTGGATAGAAAACTTCCAAGCCAGATGCCACTTCAACCAGAAGAACGGTTAAGTTTGCCAAAGACTGTGTTCTCTCAAAATTTTCTAAACCTTCCTAGCTTCAGTGAACCACTTTTCAAGCTGCTCAGTAGCTAAAACATCTAAACAAGAGATATTTAGTTAATACGCTGTCATGATTAGAAGCTGGTAAAACTATTTTCACATCAGAAGTTCAATTTAATCCAAAGGGAAAACAAATCCACAGTGTCTTTTCGGCTTGCTTGCAAATCTGGAGGTATATTTGGTTCCCTCCTAGTTAGATCTGTTATATATTATTTAGGTCTTTCTGTTCCTGAAATATATTATTTAAGGTGTACCAAGTAATTGAATTTTACGTTCCTTTTCTTACTCTACACATGCTTAGGTTTTTAAAATGCTTCTTAGGTTTTTAGCTGCAGGTAACATTTTAAAAATGCTAATGGACTATGATGAGTTTGCCAGCTTCTGATCCAATGGTACTTCCATCCCATTTTAGACTACTGGGTCCTCTCTGTTGGTTGCCCAGCCATGTTTGGGGGATAATAGTTAATGGAAACACATCTCAGGGAGAAGTAATTTTAGTGATGTTTCACACAAAGACCAAATTTAAGACTATATGTGATCATAACACAGCTTGGAAATTTCCCCTTGATGAAGGAATCCAGGGAATTGCTCAGATAAACACCAATGGAAGGAAGCAAGTTCCATTTGTCAACACCTACCTCTGCTCACGAAGGTACCGCACACTGATGGGCCCTTTTAACTCCATTTTACAGATGAAGAGACTGAGTTTCAGAGAGTTTTAGTCACTTTACCAAGGTCACATAGCTTGGAAAAGAGGGCTCAGGATTTGAACCTGGGTGTTATGAATTGAATTGTGTCACCAAAAAGTTATGTTGAAATTCTAACTCCCAGTAGGTTTAGAATATGGCCTTATTTGGTCATAGGGTCATTATAGATGGAAGTAGATAAAGGTCAGTAAGGGAGCCAAACCAAATGGAAGGAGATGTTTGCCCAGTTTTCCAGGCAACTGTGCCTTACCTTTTTCTCTATTTAAAGCTTTTCCTGCAGAAGTAAAAGAACTTTGGTGAACTGCTGATAGGAGAGAGCTAATTTTTAGATTCTTCTATTGAGTCCAGTGCCTTAGATGCACTGTGCTTACCTCCTGTCCCCTGCTGGTATGTTTATGTCAGATGGCAGCCAGCTAAGAATACCTGGGACTCCACCTCTTCCACTCCCTTCCCCTCCCCAGGAGTTGTCTCAAGACCCAGAAAGTTTGTCATGACAGCTCCTTATTTTCTGGCCAGTAAATTGTACAGAGTCCACATTCTGTTAGGCAGCCTTTACCATGGTTCCCGATGATCCTTGACTCCTTGTGTCGGACAGTCCTCTCTCCTTGAGCCTGAACTGGAGTTATTGTCATTCCTGAGATCCAGCTACAAAAATTCTGTGGCCAATAGCCAACAACCATGAAGAACTGACTCTCTCTGACTCTTTTTCCCACAATTACATGAACAAGCTTGGAAGTGGGTCCTCTGAGTCAAGCCCTCAAATGAGGCCCCAAGCCCCACTGATGCCTTGGTCACAAATTTCTGAGAGACCCTAAATCTGAAGCACCTTAGATAAGTCATGCCAGATTCCTGACCCACAGAAACTGAGATAAACACTATTTCAAACAGCTAAGTTTCAGGAAAATTTGTTATGCAGTAAAGGATATGTCCAAGAGTCTAGCTAGACAAAACAAAATAACTTCCCTCAAATGGAATGCCTTTCCATCACCAGTAAACAGTTCTGAATATCTATGAACACCTCTTCCTATGTGGTTCCAATGCATCTGTTTTCTGAGACACAGGTACCCTTGAAATAGTTGACTGTGTCTCTAAGCAGCTAGGATGATCACATGGTCAGGGCCCTCATTTTGTAATACCCATTTGCTCACACTCTGTTAGCTGGCTTTCACTGCATGCTCCAAATGGGTTGGGTCCTCACAGACAGCCATGAAGGCTTTCCTGCCACTGACTCTTTGAGGACTCCCAACTCATCTACCAGTTCATTTTACTTACTCACTTCAACTTGACAGATACTGTTCTCATTATTTCTTCTTTCCTTCCAGCCTCTACATTGAGGGTCACCCTCCCCTCCAGCTGAACTACATATATACACAATGTGGGCATCCCTCATGATCAACAGAATGGAATATGATGGGAGGTTTCTGTGGTTGGTTGAATTATATGCCCTTCAAATTCAGGTAGTAGGTGTGAACCTGTTTATACATAGGACCTTTTGAAGATGTAACCTCTATGGGCCTTAATCTGTATTACTAGGGTCCTTTAGAAGCACAGCAAGTCAAAGAAGACCACATGGGAAGAAGCCAGAAGTCAGTGAAGCCAAAAGGGCAGACACAAGGAACGAGAGATTGCCCTGTGACAGGCAACAGAAATGCAGCCATTGAACCTCAAGGATTGCAGCAGAAAGCATAACTTTGCTGATGCCTTGATTATGGACACATAGCCTCTGACATCATATGATGATAAATGCTATTCTTTAAGCTAAGCACTTGTGTGGCATTTGTCACAGCAGCCTGGCAAACTAAGGGAGTGTTCGTAAACACAATCCACTGTAATCTATAAAGACACTGGCTCAAAGCAAAGTCCATAATCTTTTATACAACATACAAGTCCCTCACTTACTTCACCAGCCTCAGGTCAGTTTGTGAATATTTCTGTGCCATATAGCAACTCTCTGGGAGCATGCTCAGTTTCTTCTGCCCTGAATGTCTCCCTTTCTAACAAACTCATCCACTTGGAGAACTTCCTTCAAGGCCCCACTGAGGCAACACCTCCTCACACATCACCCTGAATTATGGAGTTACATCACTGTTCCCTCTACTGGAATATGTAACCTTCTAGATTAACAATCATGTGCTGCTCATGTTAGTATCCCCATCACATAGCACAGTTTCCAGCATACAGTAGATACTAAAGAAATGTATGTATGAAAGGATAGTCACAACTTGCTCCTTCTATCCAAACTACCTACCATTAAAGCTCAGCTAGTTGTTCATCCCTATTGGAACTCTTTCTGCTGCAGTCATAAAGCAATCATTATTCTTGATCCTACAATCCACTTGAACTCTTGGTAATCTGTAGATTTGATAAAATATCTGGCTATCTACTTAAATTGCCTCAATCCATCACAAATTAAATTTCTTATATTTTTCCCTTTCCATGAAATCAATCACAATCCACATATACTTAAAGTATAGCTAAGACTGACTATTGATAGTGAACATGCAAACTCATCAAATGAGAGAATTTATGGGAGCTGCAATTTTGACAGTTCTCGATAAGATACTTCATTAACAAACCCTTCCATCAGAAGAGAATCCCCAGGGAAGTAGAGCTACAATGGCTCTGTGTACTGTTCTGTACATTTCCAAAAATGCTTATTGAGCCATCCCCAACCTTGCCTGCCGCTTTGTGTTCTCATCAGACAGATTGGTTCTGATTTCTGATTTACTTAGTTCCCTCTTTATCCAATAATCAGCTGTTCTCAAAGTGGTCTCCAGACCAGTCGCTTCTCATCACCTGGGAATTTGCTAAAAATGCACATTATTCAGCCTTTAATGAATCATCCACTCAGGATGAGAAAGCCCAGCACCTATGAGCTTACAAACCATCCAAGTCTGAGAATCACCAGTATAGGGCATAAAGTTATTCAAGGGTGGGGCTTATTTCACCTTCTACTTCTAGGGTCCTTATCACAAAAAATGTTCTGGAAACTTGTATCAGTCTCATGCTACTCACCCTTAAAATCTCACCTTGAATCATAGCTACTTTTTGGACATTTTCTCTTCCAGGCAAGTTTAGGCCCTTTCCCCTGTGTGCCTCTGTATATATCCATCTCATAGTCCAGTTCAACATTAACCATAGAAATTCAGTTTTGTACACTCAATAGCTGGTACTACTCTTAGAACAAAGTTGAACCCAGAATACATATTTATTCAATAACAGATACTTACCACATGCTAGCTTTTCATTTAATTAAATTGGTGTTGAAGCTATGTGCCAAGCCTTGATAATTTTATACCTTACACTACCCCAAAAAAAGATCAGAGCAGAGGCCAGGAGCCAGGATTTCCCTGGCATCTTCGTTTTTCCTCTCCTCAATGGCACTTCCAGCCAGGGGCATGCCTTTGGTTCCATTTCTTTCAAAATCTAATTTTAAAGTGTCATCAAGAATGTTGACTGTCAACTAATGTGATAGCTGAAAAGTTTTAGTTTTTCCTGACACAGTAACGTTTAAAAGTAAAAAAAAAAATTGAGAATGAGACTCCTCCATGAAAGAAAATAATAAAATCACCCTTTATTTCACACTTCAAGAAATATTTGAGTACCTAGTGCCAAGCACATTTTCTAGGTGTTACTGAACAAAACACGCAAAGAACCCGGTCCTTGTGGAGCTTAGAATCACTGGTGTTTGAGGAGGGAAGAGGGGCGGAGAATGAGCAATACACACAGTAAACAATTCTGTTACATAATGTATTAGAAGGCTTTAGGTGCTCTAGAAAAAAGAGCAGCGTGAATGGGATAACAGTGGTGATATGACAAGCAGTCGGTGCCTTTTCAGGTTGGGGCTGAGAGTTGTTTACATAGGTTTCTGAAAGTTCATGATTTTACCTTCTATGTTTACCTCCTTTCCTTTTCCATGAAGTCTTAGACTTCTAACTATAATCTGTGTGTTAATAACTTTCAAATGTATGCCTCCAGTCCAGAGCTCCTCTGTGTACTCCAAATGTGTACCTACAACTGCCTTCTGGGCATCTTATCTGAATATCTAATAGGCATCTCCAGCTCAGGGTGCCCAAATCCCATTCTGTTCTACACCATTTCCCATGCCCAAACTGTCCCATCTTGGTCCATGGCAATTTCATCCTCCAGGTTGCTCAGGCTAAAACCCTTGGGGTCCTTACTAACCTTCCCTTAGAGAAAGGGACCTTTCTGTAAAACTCCTTTCATCTAAGCTGACCTGTCATTTATACTTTCATAAAACCACCCTTATCACTACCCCATGAGCCCAGCCCACATCCAGTCCTGGCTGGATTTACCACAATCATCTCTTTAGTTGCTACCCTCTTCAGAATTTGCATTTACATTTATTCTCCACACTGTCTGGCCAAAGCCATCCTCCTACTTCTATGTCAGGCCTTGCTCCTCCTCTGAGCTATTTCCTCTGACAATTCACTGTCTCACTCCTAAGGGACAAACGCTTGAACCCTTATCTGTAGGACCCATCAAGGACTGGCCACCATTATCTCCATGACTTCATTTCTTTCCATGTCCCTCCTCACTCATCCTTCCAGACATGCTCTTCTTGCCTCAAGGTATTTCTTTGCACTTACTGCTCCCTCTGCCAGATATTACCTCCCCCGAAATCCAAACATCTCACTTTCTCACTTATCCCAGGTTTTAGCATTAATATCACGTTTGCAGTAAGACTTTCCCTGACATCCTGTATAAATTGTAACTCCCATCCCCTCCAACATTCCCTGCCTTAGTTTGCCCCATAGCCTTTACTGCCATCTGACATACTACATATTTTACTTATTTAGGTAATCATCTGTCACCACATTTCCATGCACAAGAGCCAGATTTTTGTCAGAATGCTTCACCATAGTGCTTGCAGTACTTCAAAGAGTGCCTGACACACAATGGGCATCCATCTGGTGCACCAATCGTTTGCCCTGGAATCAACACTTCCTTAGGGGAATTACATGCTTCCTGTTATTTAATCCACAAGACATCTCTGTGAGGTAGGTATATTTTACCCAGGAGAAAATTAAGGATCAGATAAGTAGAGTGACTTGTCCAAGATCAAGTATCTCCCACTAATTAGACCTAGAATTGGAATTCATACTCCAAATTCCATACCCATCTCACCTGTGGGATATGAATTGGATGATAATGAATCTGGAAATCCCATCCTCATGCAAGGGTTAAAATAGCTCGATGACAAACTTGCTCCTTTCCTGGAAATGGATTTTTATAGAGGGATGCCTTGAAAGCACATTGATTGGGTATAGGGGAACCAGAAAGTGAGAAGGTATTGGAAAGCAGTGATATGGGCCTGAAAAACAAATGCATTCTTTACAAAGTCATGGGCATATGGGAGAGGGGGAAAGAAATTACATTCACCAAATATCTAGTGCATGTCTCACCATAAATTATACTGGAAATTTTCCATTATGTTAATACCAAGAAGCAAATATTATTATTCCTATTTGACAGAAACTGAAAAATAGGAGTCAAAGAATTTAAGTATAGCTTTCTCAAGGTCATAAATATAATCAGAGGCCATGAGGGATATATCTAGATACAGCATCTGTGTCCTCCATTCCACCTGTTAGGGGATCTAGGGATTCTAACTAGTAAGAGGCAAGCTGATACTAACAGAGTCAATCCATGGTTGTCTCTCTCTTGATTCTCATCCATCTTTTACCTGGGAGCTTTCTCTGGGGTTCTCTTATCCATAGGAAATCAAAAAGTTATCTCTGCCTCTCAGTCACTTCTGACTAAACACGTTGTAGTTACTTTTCTCCCCATTAATACACCTGAGCACACACATAACTCTGTTTAATTGACAGGCAAACTTAGGCTGGGATTTTTATATTAAAAGGAAGTTTCTTTTGACAAATCACATTAGAGTGATTTATTGCTTCTCCAGTGAAGGTGCCAGGACCACCCTTCTTCTCAGTGGTCCTTCTTCCCTGACTTGGATAAAGCTAAATGATATAATGTAAAAGCTACTTCCTGTGCTCAACCTCTTCAGCAGCTTACAAAACCACTTTCATTTGAAGACAATCTCTTCTGTTTGATAATATAAATTTATTTACCAGGGCTATAAAATTTCTAGGGTCAGACAAATTGAAAGGGACAGATGCAATAAGGCTTGAAATACAGGAAAACAGGAAGGGTTTGCACGTGGAATCAAGATGGTTCATTGACCAAGTATAGCTTCATCTTTGTGGTGTAAAAACAGAGCAAAACTACCCTAATTTAGCCTCACTTTTCTCATCTGTTAATGATCTCGTAGGGATCTTATTAGGAACAAATAGGACACCATATTTAAAGTAGCTAGCATGTTCCTCCCCAGAGTGGTCTTGAATAATTGTTAATAGAATGGACCATGAAATTGGTCTGCCAGCTTATGTCTTACTTGTTTTTTTGTTCCCCAATTATTTAATTACTGCTGTGTTAGATCTTTTCTATTATACCATTGTAGAGTTTCCGGTGTTTCATTTACCATGTATTTTTGAGTTATTTTCTAAATGGTTTCCTTGTGAATTACAAGTAATGTCTTAATTTACAACAATCAAGTTTGGATCAATACTAACTTAGTTTACAAATATTTGCTTCTATATAGCTCTGTTTCTCCTCTTTTAGGCTGTTTTTTTCTTAAATTACAACTTTATATGTTGTGTGCACTTCACCATAGATTTATAAATATTGTTTTATGCAATTGTATTTTAACTCAGATAGGAAAAAAGGAGTTACCAACAAAAAATGCATTTATACGCTCTTAAACTCATGCAGATTTGAGATACTGTTTAGTGTCCTTTCATTTCTGCCAGAAAGATTCCCTTCAGCATTTCTTTTAAGACAGGTCTGCTAGTGACACAGTCGTTCAGTTTCATTTATATTTGGATGTCTGAGGATTTCATTCTTGAAATACCATATTTTCAGATATGGAATTCTTGTTTAACAAACTTTTTCTTTCCCATTTTCTTCCATACTACATGTTTTCTAATAAGAAAGCAGTTAATCTTATTGAGGACTCCTTATACCCACTTCTTTCTTGTTAATTTCAAGTTTCTTTGTTTTGGTTTTAACAATTTGATTTTATGTCTGTGTTTGGGTAACTTTGAGTTTATCCTACCCAGAGTTCATTGAGCTACTTGGATGTTGTATTAGTCAGGGTTCTCTCAGGAAACAGAATCGGCAGGAGATATCTGTCAATAATATGAAATTTTAAAAGAGTCTCTCACGCGACCGTGCGGATGCACAAGTCCAGGTTCTGCAGGCAGGCTGCAAACCAGTGGCTCCGATGAAAGCCTGATGAAGGGTCGTTGATGATTTTCTGGGAGAAGTTGCCTGTCCAAGGACAAGCTGGGAAATTCTCTCTGAATGTTGAAATCACTACCACTTTTAAGTCATTCAACTGATTGGATAAAAGCACCACCCATTGATAATGTAATCTCCTTGATTGATGCAGATGTAATCAGCCATCCACGCAGTAAACTCACTGGTGATTGAAGTCCATAAATACTCTTGTATTACAATTAGCCCAGTGCTTGCTGGAACAAACACCTGGACACAACTACTTGGCCGAGTTGACACATTTGCCTAACCATCACAGATGTGTAGGTTATTTTTTTATAATCAGATTTGTTCAACTTCCGGCCATTATTTCCTTAAATGGTCTTTCTGCCACTTTTTCCCCTTCCTCACCTCTGGGTCCCTTATTATGCATGCATTGGTTTACTTGATATACTATGGGTCTCTGCAACTCTGTCCACTTTTCTTCATTCTCTTTTTCTTTCTGTTATTCAGACTGAATAATATCAATTGAGCTATTTCAAATATGATAATTCTTTCTTCCATCTGTTCAAATCCTCTGTCCAGCCCCTATATTGAATGTTTCATTTTAGTTGTACTTCTCAATTCGAGAATTTCTATTTGGTTCCTTTTTTAAATATTTTGTTCTCTTTACTGATACTCTTTGTTTGAAAAATGAATTGACTTGAAACAATGGGAATTTACTGGATTACAGTTTGAGGCTATGAAAATGTCCAAATCAAGTCATCATCAAGGTGATGCTTTCTTTCCAAAGACCAGGTGCTGGCATTCCTGAGCTTCTCCATCATATGGCAAGGCACATGGCAGTATCTGCTGGTTTCTCCCTTCTCTTCCAGGATTCTTTGCTTTCAGATTCTTGCTTCTGTGTCTTTGTCTTTTGTCTGAATTTCATTCTTTTATAAAGGAACCCAGTAAGAGGATTAAGATCTATTTAATAACATGATTTTCTTTGGTACTTACAGTTCCAAACTACCATGGACACCATTCTCATAATTTTCTTTGTCTCTTTGAATATATTTTAATACCTGATTTAAAGGTCTAGAAAATAACTGAGGAAGGTCAGGGCTTCCTCAGTTAGAGTTGCTTTTGGTTGCTTTTTATATTTTATGCATCATACATATTTCCTTATTTCTTGCATTTTTGAAATTTTTGTTGAAAACTGTTCATTTTTAGTATTATAGTTCGAACTCTAGGAATCAGTTCTTCCCCTCCCCAGGGATTGCTGCTCATTGTCCTTGTTAGTGTTTGTTGCTTTGTTTTGTTCTAGTGACTTTTCTGGATGAGTTCTTTAAAGTCTGTATCTTACGTCTCTGTTCTGTTAGCGTAGTGATCAGGTAATGATGGGACAGAGATTTCCTTAAAGGAGGAAGCAAAAGCCTCTCGGGCTTTCTCAGGGGACTCTGTTCATATGGGCATGCCTTCTGTCATCAGCCAGGCAGTCACAAATACGCTTTAGCCTTCACCTCCTGCTGACCGGAGGTTCAAGGTCAGCAAGAGGTGAGAGCTTAGAGTCTTCTCTGGACTTTCCTGAGCATGCCACAGCCCTTCACATACATGTAACCTTCTTGAGTTTCAGGATATATATTGGAGATTTTCAAAGCCCACATGGGTCTCTCATTCCCGAGCCTTACCACCCAAATTTTTGTTTTGTCTATTGTTTGTCCAACTGTAATCTATCACCTCATGGAGCAGGAACTAAAACATTTGACTGCAGATGTTTTTATAAATGTCTCCTAGTTAGTGGCTTCAGCACTGAGTGAGTTCGGCATCAGGCAAAATAAAGACAAGCTTTTTTTTTTTTTCTTTTCTTTTCTTTTCTTTTCTTTTTTTTTTTTTTTTTAAGGCCAGGGTTCTATTTATTTATCACATTTAAAGTATAACAGGATAAAATAAAAAGCCACTTTTGCACACACACACAATTTTAGGTGTACATGCTCCTTCTGAAAGGCCTTACTACAACATAAGGACTGAAAAGTGCAATGTAGTTTACCATCATATGTCATTCTTTTAAAGTTTGATGATATGTGTTGCCATTCTGCTCAAACTTTCCATTATTTCACCTCAGTTTTTATGACTATCTGGGAGACTCATGGGGCATTCTCTTCTCCTACCCTTGGGATTTTACCTCAGTGTGCACCAGAGAGCTTGGCAGAGCTAGAAAGCTGGCATAAGAATTTGCCATGAGGAATGTTAAGATGATTGCCCTTTCAATAGACAATTGGAAGACCAACTTGCCTAGAGCAAGGATATCAATGTGTATAATTGTGATGTGCCCACAAAAACATTACCTTTTCCCATCATCAATAATAGGAATCAGGACCTTGTCATCCTGTTGAGAATTTTGGATCCAGAAGAGAACATGCCTGTCACAGCTTATTTGGTATTTATTTTTGATCCAGATAAGAAACTTTAGCTGTCTAACTTGTATCCAGCTACCACTGAAAGGAACTTGAATGAGGTCTTCAGAGTAGTTATCTTTCTCCAGCTGATGGTATTAGAAGGATGGAGACAGGTCCTTCCAACCATCCATGAAGAGGAAGCCAAAAAATTTTCCCTAATGGCATCTTCACCAAAGAGCTCTCATCTGGCAAGAAGTACTTCTGCTACACTCTCCAGCCTTAAGTCTTTCTGGGAAGTTTGTGCTGGAGCTGCTCGCTTATGACAGTGAACCAGAGTATGCCATCTGCCAATCACATTTTCCTGCAGCAATTCCATGAAAACTTCCTAGTGTGAGCACATCCAAGGTCTTTAGGTTGCTATACTACTGGCTTATTAAATCGAAATAGCACTAAAATTTCTTGGGATTCTTTATTCTGTGCCTTCACCCATTTTCTATTCTGTTCGTAATTCTTTATACTCTAATAGCTCCCCATGAAATATATTCTCTTTTTGGGACTGGAATCTAATTCCAGGGTTTGTGATCAACAAGTCTACTAATTGATGCTTGAGAAAGCCTGTTTTGCTCCATCATAGAATGGCTCGGCTTTGTATTAATAGCTGTCCTGATCAAATCTTCTCTTCTGTTAGCCATTTTGGGGAGTAACAGAAATTGAGATTCAATTTTCTTGGTAAATGCCAAAGTATATAACCCAAGAATTTAGGGTAAACCAGATATTTTTCAACATTCAGTGTTTTAACCACTGCTAGAGGGAAAAAACTTTTCTGTTCTGTACTTCTCCAAATGAAGTGGGAAGAGTGGGAGGAAGGATTTTTTTAAACTATGTGCTATAAAGAAGAGAAATTTTGCAATAAATTTCTACCAAAATAGAAAAATGAAACAAAACAAATTTAAAATAAATTTCTACCAAAATGGAGAAACAAAAGAAAAAAAAAAAAAAAAAGACACCCCTTAACTGACAGGAAGGTATACCAGAAAGTGGGAGCTTGTATAACATGTGTCATGTGCCCTTCACACACAGTATTTCAATGCATCAATTTGCTCTAAAATGTGATAAACACAAAAGAGCACACTTTGGAAATTGAAGAGAGGATGATTTAAAATGTTTTTTTATAGAAGTATTCTTCCAGTGTGTGAATATTTTCTGATTTTTGCTGTTTTGGATGGTGTAGCAGTTTGGTATTATGAATTCCAAAAATAGATGTTGGAGTATGTTTGTAAACTGGTCTGTTCCTCTGGGCATATTAGATTGTCTTAGAGTCAGAGGTTTCACTTTTAATTCAGTAATTCGATATTAGGGCTTTTATTTGACCACGTCATTAGGATGTGCAGGGTTGCAGTCCCATCTCCTTAGTGGGGATAAGGGAGACTCTCACGTGGAAATAACTAATGGAGAAGAACACAGAGAGTTGAGTTTTGGAAGCTGGAGCGCCAGGGAGAGAGCAGAGCCGTTCACCTGATAGTTTGCAGTTGAAAAGACCAGAGCTCTGAGCAGCTGACCTCGGGAAAGAGACAAGCCCTTCAGCCTACATCTGAAATCATGAGAGGCTGGGCCCACAGAACCTTAAGAGGAAGAGAAAGGGTGAACTCTCACCGACATCACCTGCCATATTGGATCAACATGTGGCAAATGACTTTGAGTGAGAAAGTACTTGATATGGTACCTTAAGTTGGACTCTTTAGGGCTGTGTGACTGTAAACTTCTACCCCAAATAAATCCCTTTTATAAAAGCCACTAGAATTCTTGTACTTTGCATCAGCAGTTCTTTGGCTGACTAATACAGATGGATTAGCAAATAAAATCCTTTGCTAAAACTGGAAAACAAAACAACAAGAACAACAACAAACAGGCCAATATGCCAAGCCCTCTATCTTAATGCTTGTACTTATGAACCTTATTCCTTTAAAAATGAAATTTAGCCTATTTTTAAGCTGCTAAGAAGTCCGTTATTGTAATTGTAAAATAAATAGAAAAACAGATTGAAAGAAATTACAAATTTTAAACAAGAGTGCAAAGCCATATTAGATTTAATACAATAAAAATTAATTATAACATAGGTTTATTTTTTATATTACAGCTCTATTGGACATAATAATCTCTAAGAATGTTTTAGTCATTTAATTTCCATTTAAGCCATAATTCTTTCTAGATAATCAAATTTTTATATGGGAATTCTTCATCTCTTATTGGAATGAATTAGAGCAGATAACAATTTGCCAACTCTTAGTTGTATGATGCAGAACAATTCAAAATCTTATTCATCAGTAGTCATGCTAAATCATTATTGATCCAGATAGCTTATTTTAATTAAAAATTATGATTAAGAAAGAGTTAAAGAAAAATGAAGTATTCAAAAATATATCTCTTTTAAAAGCAAGTATGTATTTTGTATGAAAAAAATACAGAATACTGAAAATTACAGGAAAAAATTTTCCAGTTGCACAGAGTAATTATTGTTCATATACTATAATTTCATTATTTTACATTCATCTGGTCTACTCTAGCTCTTATTTTGGTTACTATTTGCATGGAATACATTTTTCCAACCCTTCACTTTTAACCTGGTTATGTATTTACAACGGAGGTGGGTCTTTTGTAGACAGCATATAGATGGCTTATATATTTTTATCTATTCTGTCAGTCTGTCTTTTAATAGGTGTGGTTCAATACATTAAAATTCAGTGTTATTACTATAAAAGCATTACTTCATCTATTTTGTCCTTTGGCTCTCTGTTGTCATATCATTCTATTGTCTGTCTTTTTACCCTTTAGTTTACAGTTCTTAATAATCTTCATTTATAAACTCTTCTCCAAATCGCTCACCCTTGTCTCTTTCCTTTCAGGCTGCAGCACTACATTTAGTATCTATTGCAAATCTGGTCTTTTGGTACCATATTCTATCTGGTTTGTTTTTCTGTGAAGACATTGAATTCACCGTCATTTTTTGAAGAAAGATACAGAATCTTTGGCTGGCAGGTTTTGCTCTTTCAGTACCTTAAATGCATCATTCCACTTTCTTCCCTCCTCCGTGGTTTCTGATGAGAGGTCAGCACTTAATCGTATTGAGTTTACCTTGTTTGTGATGCTTTGCTTTTCTCTTGCTGCTTTCAGAATCCTCATCATTGATGTTTGTCATTCTTAATAGTAGGTGTCAGGGTAGATCTATTCAGATTTATTCTATTTGAGGTGTGTTATCCTTCTTGAATATTGATATTTATGTTCTTTATAAGGGTTGGGAAGTTTTCAGTCATTATTTCCTCAAATATTCTTTCTGCCCCTTTTCCATTCTCTTCTCCTTCTGGGACACTGATAATGAGAATGTTTATGTGTTTTGCATTGTCATTCATTTCCCTGAGATCCTTGTCCATTTTTTCCATTCTCATCTCTTTCTGTTCTGCTGTCTTTTCCAGTTCAGATGTTCTGTCTTTGAAATCACTAATTCTGTCTAAATAATTCAAATCTGCTGTTATATTCCTCTAATATATTTTTAAACTCATCCATCATATATTTCATTTCCATAAGGTCTGTTATTTTTCTTGGCAGGCTTTCAAATTGTTCTTTATGCTTGCCCCTTGTCTTATTAATGCCCTTTACTTTTGTAGTCATATTTTCTTTAAATTCTTTGAAGTGATTTAGTAACATTGTGTGATTATCACTGATTAATTGTCTTAAATATTGTATCTCTTCAGGATATTTAGTTGTTTCTTTTGTCTGGGCCATCTCTTCCTGTTTCCTAGTATGGACTGTAAATTTTTGTTGATGTTTAGTATCTGAATATTAATCTGATGGCTAATTTCTCTCTCTTGTCTATTGTTTTTTTTCCCTCAGCTCTTCCTTGATATTTGGTTCAACTTATTTTCAGTCTTTAAAATTGCCAGCATAAGTTTCCAAAATCAGGCTAGGGACTCAGTAGTGGGACGCAGATTTTCTCTCAGGTGTTAGACACAGAAAGCATGGAGTTTTTTTCCATGCAATTTCCAGATCAGCCAGCAGATGGCACTAGTCAACACACCTTTCCACCGAGTTTTGTTTCAGTCTCAGTTTTCCTGTGTTCCTGTGTTGAATCTCCAGATCAGAGCTTCAAAGCTTCCTCTGCTGGTTGAATTCACTGAAGTAAAGCACCCTTATCTCTCCTCCCTTTACCCTTGAAACAGCTGACAGGGAGGAAGATGTCTCCTCCTCTCTCAGTTGGCTGCAGTAAGCCAGGGGTTTTACCCCATCTTAATATCTAGGGGGTGGGAGAGATGAGCCCTTCCCAGCCACCATGGGGACTTGTAACTCATGTTTGTCATTTTAGCTTCTTCATCTCTCTATCCCTCACCCTACTGGGAGTTGTGTAGCACTGTGTCCTAGTCTGCTGACCCCCAAATCAGGTCCCTCAGACAGCGTTTTACTTAAATTAATGCTTAAGAATTACCTTCTGAAAACCTCTTTAATACTCAAATGTGGTGCCTCTTTAAGCCAAAAACAGCAAATGAGCTTACTACCTTTCCCCTAATGTGAGACATGACTCCCTGGGATGAGTCTCTCTGGCACTGTGGAATTATTGCTGAATGCTAACCCGTGATACATTTGATACAAGAGCTTGACCAAAAGGGGGAAACATTCGATAAAAAAGAGATTTTATGGGTAAGCAATTGCAAGTTGGGAGGTCATTCTGGAGGTTATGCTTATGCAGGTCTCAAGCAAATTTTACCAAATGGTGCAGTAAACAAAGCCTCAAACGAGTGCTCCTGAGGGCTTTAGGGAGATCCAAATATGAAAGGCAAGTCATATAGTCTCATGAAATCAACACCCCCTCAGTGGGCCTGATTTTGGAATATATGATAACCTATTTCCTCAATATAACATAGTTATACTTGTTTATAATTCCTGTACTCATGATTCTTCTACTCCTTTCATTTAAACCTGTAATTCCCAATATACCTGTTAAATATGTCTCTCAGATACTTAAATCTTTGATTGTTCATGTGGTGAATGAGCACTGAATCCTAGCAGAGTTGCGGCTGACTCCTACTCTCTAGTTTTTCTGACTTGCCCTTGAAAACTGACAAAAAGATGGTGATGGACAAGTTCCATCTCAAAACACAAGGAGTACCTATACCTGCAAGCTAAAATATTCCTTCCATCTGCCCCATAATATCTAAGACACTTCACATCCTGAAGCTGTCTGAGTGGACATCATCCCAAGTTTCTCAAGATTGAGAAATGAACAAATATAAGGGCATAATGTAACCACAAAGGAGATTTATTGTTATTGTAGTTATTATCTTGTGTTAAAAGAAGATCTTGTAACATTGATAAAAAGATAGTAGTTGTCAGATGTTCAGAACGGAGGGAGATGAATCAATAGGTGGAATATAGGGCTTTTTTTAGGGCAGGGAAATTGATTAGTATGATACTGCAATGATGGGCACATGACATTATATATTTGTCAAAGCCTAGAAAACTGTATAGAACAAAGTGCAAACCAAACTATAGAGTTTGGTTAGCAGCAATGCTTCAATATTGGTTCATCAATTGTAACAAATGTACAATACTAAGATAAGGTGTAAATACTAGTGGAAATCATGTGTCTGGGTGTTGGGGGTGCCATATGGAAATTCCCTATATTTTGGTGTAATTTTTTTGTAAACTAATAATTCTCTAAAAAATTAAAATTTATTATTACAAAACAGTACTATACCAATTCTAAGGGTCAATAATGGGGGCATCAGGGATATGAATTTTTTCTTTTTGGACTAATGAAAATGTTCTAAAATTGATTGTGGTGATAAATGTACAATTTTGTTACTATACTGAGAGCCATCGATTGTACACTTTGGATGGAGAGTATAATGTGTGAATAAAATTGTTTAAAAAAGTTGTTAAACTACAAAATCTTAATTTTTAATGAGCCAACCTGAAAGATAAGGATGGAAAAATTCAAGAAATTGAATACCAAGTTAGGTCAAGCCACTCAAACAGGAGATGAGACAAATGAATGGTTTCACCTTTGACAGAGGTTGGGAGAAAGATTTGTCCAGTGGGCGAAAGAGAAATAATAAAAATAAATTTTACTGAAATGTTAAAACCAAGTCTAAGCTAGAATGTCATTTGGATAAACAGGGAGGCACAAATTAAAGGGTTTGCATTCACTCTTAGTGTCTTCCCTGCTGGTCTCTACCAAATGCTCATGAGAAAGACTGGTGCAGTCAGGGATACCTTCAGATTAGATCACTGAATAACCTGTGAAATACCAAATATCCTCCTAATCCTTTCTTACTAGATTAGGAACTGCCTTTACTCTATCAATTAAAGCTTTACCCTTATATTAGTCTGCCAAATGCCAGATAAAATTATTCTGTCATGAGTGTACACCACAAACAATCAACCTTAATGTAACTGTGGGCTATAGTTAATAGCATGATTATAAAAATGTTCTTTCTTCAATCGTAGCTAAGTACAACACTAAGACAAGGTTTAATAGTAGAGAGGGTACATTGGAACTCTGAATGTTACGGATGATCTTTCTGTAAATGAATAAAAACATATCTAATAAATGAAAAGGAAAGAGAGAAAGAAAGAAAAATTAAAATGTTTTTGGAATACTGAGCAATTAAATAAATTACTCCAGACCACATCTTGAAAACAATATAAATGATTTGATATAAGTAGGGGAATAAGTGGGAAAATACAGTCTAGAATTTTCATATTGCACAAAAGTTATATTAAATTTATTCAACAACATCATAAATGCTTTCTATAAAATAAAAGGATAGTCTGAATTTAATTAAAATGAACTTTTTCTGAACTTACTATAATCTTAAAAATTAGAGACTCTGTTGATCATAGGTGCCAACACAAACCAACAGGATACAATTTCTAACATAGAAATACATAGAAATGAAATCAAGGCAAGCACAGTTTGTAAAAAAGACCAGAAAATGTAAAGAGCACATATTTATAAGAATAGATGCAATGAATGTATAAGATGAGATTAGTCAAAAAAGCATATTATTAGTGAATAAATATTACCAAATACACCCTGAATCACGAACAAAACAGAGGAATTACTATAAATATAAATTGTAGACAATAGAGATTTCAATTTAAAAATAAGTCAGAATGAGGTACCTTATATGGTATTATATACAATAAGTTAAAATTTTCTAAGAAATTAAGCATTTAAAGAAATAATGCATATTTTAATTATTTGAATAAATTAATAGTTATGAACCAGTGAAATGATTTTACTCCTAAAACAGAGATTGAACTTTAATTATTGAAAAGTCATTCAGAAAATTAACCAAATATGAATTTGTAAAGAAAATTTTATTATTAAATATATTATTAAATATATTAAATATACAAATTACTTCAATGCAAACAATATATCTATTGCACATGTTTAAACAATGAAAATAACCAAATTTTTTGAAAATAAAAAAATACTTTATTAAATAAACATAGACTATCAGGGAAAACTAAAAGTGCAATTACAAATTACGTAGAGGGATTTTTAAAGTAAATTTTAACAACTTGACTAAATTTTGTGGATCACTACATTATTTGGACTAATTAACAATTCTTAGCTTTACAGCTTTTTTCTATTAAAATTTGAAAACTAATGAGAAAAATTAAGTTAACAATTTATTTTTAAATAACAATTATAGAAATCAGGAGAATGGCAATGAGCTTTTAGTCACACTGAATTTAAACAGAGAAATACTAATTAATGAGGCTTGTTACATGTCACAGAGTGGTAAGATTTTAAAAATGTTACCAGACAGACAAAAAGATATTTCATGCAGATATTTAACCTGAAGTTACAAAGCTTCAGAGTTTAAAACACTGCAAGATGAGATTCTTGATTTCACTCATATACCACGAAAACATTAATCTCCCAAGTTTAAATGAATGACAAAGGATTACCAAAGATTATAGTGATGAGTGGAAACTGACAGCTACGTAGGAGAAAGAGAAAAGTACAAAAAAAAATTGTATATTTAAGTAATATATACATGCCCAATGTAAGATTAGGTCATCAAAAATGGTTAGGATATTTCTTTTTCTTTAGCATTTGAATATATTCAGATTTTCCTCATGTTAACATATACTTTTTTCTATAACTTAATTTTATCACATTTTACTTAGTTTAAGACAAAATATTTGAAGTACTGTATTCCTGTAATATTTCAGGCTATTTGTTAATTGATATGATCAACCAAAGCAGTCATAAAACACCCGTGAATTTTTCTTAACAAAATCCGCTGTATATTAAAAGCTTTGCAATAATAGAAGTATTTTGATGGTGATGGCCATGATTTATTAGTCCTGCGTTAAACTCTTCCCATTTCTCAGTTGATTTAATCTTTAAAATAACTAAATTGACTTAAAATTAATATTTTTCTTGTAAAATTGAAGAAAATGATACTTAAAGTTTCACTATCTTACTTAGTGTCTTATAGTTTAAAAACTGGCAGAACTGGAATTTAAACCCTGGAATGTCTAGTTCCAAGCAGGACTCTTTAAAGACCATTGTGCTATATTTCTTCTCTAAAGAGTTAGTGGAATGACTATCAAAATCCTGTCCATTTTAGAATTCTGTGAATTTTGAACATGCATGGGGATTTAATGTTACAGTTTGAAAGATGACACCACACTTTTTTTCCACCTTCTTTGCCTTTAAACACATATATTCAGGGCACGTATTTAACGAATATTTCATGGCTTCCAATTACTATGTAGATTATTTAAAACATACTCTTGGCAATGTTCTAGATCATGTGTGGTTGTGTGGTTAGGTAGAGGATGGTTCAAAAGAAATGCAAACTAAAGAATTTTGTATTTAGAGAAAGACCAAGTAAATACCCATTAAGAAAGAAAGAGAAGATGAGCTTAAATAGTCAGTGTCACCATCATTGGAGTCTTATCTATTTCTTCTTCATGACTCTAATGAAAGCGTTTTTCACCTCTTTGTTCCTAAGACTGTAAATTAGTGGATTCAGCATGGGAATCACCATAGTATAAAACACAGAGGCCACTCAATCCTTTGCCATGGAGTAGGACTTCTTTGGTTTTAAATAAGTAAATATCATGGTGCCATAAAAGATGGTGACTCCCAGAAGGTGGAGGCACAAGTAGAGAAGGCTTTGCGCTTTCCTGAAGTGGAATTAATTTTCAGGATAGTAGACACAATGGGCCCATAAAATGCAGAGATTGTAATAAGAGACATCATTAGTGTGGTGCCACCAACAATGAATATCATGGTTTCAGTGTCAAAAGTGTCTGTACAGGATAGGGCTAAAATTGGGATTGTGTCACAGAAAAAGTCATAGATTACTTTGGATTTGCAGAAGTGCAAACTGTTCATGCAAAGAACATTGACCAAGGAGTCAGTAAAGCCAATCACATAGGACCCAGTGATGAGGGTGCAGCAGAGTCTGGTGGACGTAACAACTGGGTATGAAGGGGATTGTAGATAGCTACATAGCAGTCATAGGCGATTGAAGAGAGAAATAAACATTCAGTGGCAGCCAAGAAGGCAAAAAAAAAACATCTGGATGAAGCAGCCTATGAATGAAATATACTTGTTGGAAATCAGTTAAGTTCTCTAAGGTTTTAGGTGTGAAGACTGATGAATAACTGAGATCAAGGAATGATAGATGACTGATGAAAAAGTACATGGGGGTGTGAAGCTGGAGATCCAGGCGAATCATCAGTATCATTCCTGCATTCCCCAGCACAGTAATCACATATATTAGGAGAAAGAGCATAAAGAGGACCCTCTTGGTTTCTTCAGATTCTGTCAACCCCATGAGGATGAAGGTCAGGCATATTAGTGTTATTTCTACTACCCATCTTGTCCAATTGCTCTGAACTGTGGAGAAATCGGTTAATACTTAGTATGAATAATTTCAAAAAGGTTTTTTTAATGATCTGTCTCATCTTTAAATTAGTTTAGTGTTTTTAGAAACTTACAATAAATTGTTTGCAAAATATGTGAAAGAATATTAGTTTGACTACCAAATATAAATAAGGTATAAATCATCATTTAGATACTATAAAATAAAATCTTACATATACTATATGATTAGATTGAATCTTACAGTTTTATAAATATTACCACATTTATGCAGATGAAAATATTATACCATATGTATTAATATTGTACACATTTTTAGATGATAAAAAAAGGACACCAAAATTAAATCAATTTTCCAGTAACAGAACCATTAATTTTTGGCTCTGGAGTTATGCCAAGATAAGTTGAATCCAGAGAGCATACTCATAATATTACATTCCTATTTATATTTAAATTCAGTACGACAAAAAATAGTTATGTAATAACCAATGTTAGAGAACTGTAATGCATCATTTGCTGTTCTACTGTGGTCAATGTTCTTTAATACAAATAACAGATCAGAAATTAAAGCTTCAGGGACTTTACTCGAGTGTTATTAATAATATAGAACATCCTGTAGTATCAATATTTAGAAGATCTGTTGTTATTTTTACTTGAAATTTAAAATCAAAATTTTTCCATAAATGATATTTTCAAATATGTGCATTGCTTGCTTATGAACTCTCATTCCATGAATTCTATATTTCCGTTGTACAAATCTTAGCATTACTTACTTAAAGCCTAAATGATATCTAATGTATATGTATATACCCCTAATAATATCCATCTTTTATTAATTCTACACTAAAACTCTAACTGAGAATAATACTTAGCATGAGCAAAAGTTGATGAAAAATGTGCTCTGATATTATTTCGAGTCTGGAAATTTGTCAACCTCATAACTGTTTCACAAATAAAATATGTAAACCATTTAGCATGCATCACATTCCTTATATAATATTTGCTTCCTTTGAAATACATTATTTTTAAACATTTCTGTGCGCATTTTTTTGGATTCTGAGTTAAACCAACACAGAGCTTGTGTTCAGGTCATGGTCAAATAGAAATTCACCTGGAAATATACCTCACAAGTCTTCCAGGGAGCTACTGTGAAAAAAAGCAGAGCGGAGTATCCTTAGCATTTCACTCCGATAATGACACAACACCTCTTATACTGAGGGTTGTTGATAATCAACATCTATTCATCCCTGGGACCAATTTCATGGAAGATTCCTTGGCATACTTCCAAGGATAAAAGTTCAAGAACTAACGCATCCATATTAGGTGTGTACTGGAGATTACCATCTCCCTTAGAAGCCATAAAACTTGAACACAATTTTTTGATATTCCTTTGTGATGCACTAAGTTTCTGATGAGGTAGCAGATAAGGTATTTCTAGAGAAATACATAATTACACTGTAGCTGAAGTGTCAGGACATTAACCATCAGGAATGTAACAGCACAGTTTTCACAATGAAACATTTTTATATTTAAATGTATGACACTAGTATAATTAAAACTGATTGGTTCTACTAAAACTGATTCATTCTACTAAAATTAGAATGCAACAAAATTCAAAGAAGAAAATTAAAATCATTCATAAATGTTAATCATTACAAATGTTTACCTCCAATTACTTTGTTATATATTGTACATTTACATGTATACTCTTTAACACACTGTATTTTCAGTAACATCCTGATTTTATCAATAAATGTTTATGATATACCTTGACTTATGCAATATTAGCTTAGCCTTTGTAAAACTAAAAATTTAATGCATTATATATTGCTAGTGCCCCATAAATAATTTAATTCCAGGTGCAAGCACCAGCTGATGATTGGGCAGTTTTGAGGCATCATAAGAATAAATATGGTGGAGTTTCTTCAGTCAGATTTGTCAGTGTCACCTAATTCATAGACACAGCAGGTAGGTATTGTTGTCTTTAGTACAACAATGTTTCTGCAACTTGTTTTATTTTGGTGTATTGGTTTTTATTTTATTGAAAGATATTTGAGAGAAGAAAGTACAAATCAGTGTTGAAATGAATAAATATTTTATAATAATAATAATTACCAAAAGCTCACTTTTTCTACATATAATGAAGACAAATGATTTCTTATGAAGCAAGCAGTAATTCATGACAATGAAATCAATAGATTTAGAAGCAACTCTTAGAGGAAAAACTATATTTCAATTTCAGTAGAGAAATTGTTGGTCTCGATAAAGGAGTTACAAAATAAAATATTATTTTTTGATGATTTTGGGAAGTACAAATCTTCAATTCATTAAAAAATAAATGATACTGAGAGACACTTTTGAAGATTAAAAAATACAACATCAATTTATTTCACAATAGGTGACCTTAGATTCTGAGACTATTAGAGATTTACTATGTCAAGGCCACCTCAATAGGGTCTGCTTCAGAGTACAAAATCACCATTAGCTAAAATTGTAATCAATTTTTTATAATCATGAAGTGTAATTAAAAATAATATGAGTAAAAGAAAGAACCTAATATTATGACTAAAATATTTGCTGAAACTTAATTTGTAGGATTCCAATAGATTTTCCTTAATAGTAAAATAGTTTTGCCAAAAGCTCAAGAGTAAGAAACAGAAAATAAACAAAATCTCCTTGTCCTAGATTTCAACAAAATTGGGACTTTATTCTTGACATTATTCAAGGTAACATGTTTTTTTTTTTTAATTCTATTTCTCCATATAATTCTGTCAAATTTTGCTTTATGTGTTTTGAGTATCTGTTAATTATTTTTATATTTTTCTGAAAATTTTTCTCTATTATTTTTATTAGCTTATAATATCTATTTAAATTTTCTAATAGTACTACTTTTTACAGTAGTTTTATATGCTGATACATAATATATATATATTCCTATATCCTTTTATTTATTTATTTTTTCATTTTTTGAGAAGTTGTAGGTTTACAGACCAATCACGCATAAAATACAGGTTTCCCATATGCCACACCACCAACAAAACCATCCATTGGTGTGGAACACTTGTTACAACTGATGGTAGTATGTTTTTATATTTGTACTATTAATTAAGATCCATGCTTTAATTTATAATTCACTGTGTAGTGTAGGTCCATGGATTCTTTTTAAAATTTTCATTCTGTTACCAGATATATAATTGAACATTCACCCATTTAATTATATTCAGATATTCAGTTTCAGTGCTGTTAATTACATTTGTAATGTTGTGCTACCATCACCGCAATGCATTCCAAAACTCTTCCATCATTCCAAAAAGGTACCATGTATATTTTAATCCTGCTTGGCATCCTGGTAAATCTGTATTCAAGACTCGTACTCTGAGATTGCTTATTCTAATTCTTTCAAATCAGTGAGATTATTTGTACTTTTGTGACTGGCTTATTTCATTCAATATGATGGCTTCAAGGTTCATCCATGTTGTCTTACGTATCAGCACTTCATTCTTTTTTACAGCTGAATAATATTTCATTGCATATATCTACTACATTTTGTTCATCCATTCATTGGAAGTGGAACACTTGTGTTGTTTCCATATTATGGAAATTGTGAATAATGCCACTATGAACATTGGTGTGCAAATATGTATTCGAGCCCCTGCTCTCAATTCTTTCGGATATATACCTACTAGTGGCTGGGTAATAAGGTAAGTTCTATACTTAACTTTTTGAGGAAGTGCCAAACTGTCTTCCAAAGCTGCTGCACCATTTTACATTGCCAGCATCAATGAATGATTATTCCTATTTCATTGCCTCCTCTCCAACACTTATTTTCCATTTTTTAATAGCAGCCATTCTAATGGTGTGAAATAGTATCTCATTGTGGTTTGCATTTCCCTGATGGCTAATGATGTTGAACAACTTTTCATGTGCTTTCTGGCCATATGCATATCTTCTTGGAGAGATACCTGTTCAAGTTTTTATTAATTTTTTAGTTGAGTTGTTTGCCTTTTTAAGTTGAGGGATTTCTTTATATATACTGGACGTTAGTCCTTTATTGGATATGTGATTTCCAAGTAATTTCTGCCATTATGTAGGTTGTCTTTTTACTTTCATGGTAAAATCCATTGAAAAACAAAAAAAGTTTTTGATTGTGGTAAGGTCCCATTTATTTAATTTTTCTTTTGTTGCTTATACTGTTGATGTAAATTCTAAGAAACTGTTGCCTAACAGAAGGTCCTGATGATGCTTTGCTATGTTTTCTTCTATAAATTTGATAGTTCTAGCTCTTATTTTTAAGTCTTTAATCCATTATAGTTGATTTCTCTATATGGTATAAGTTACTGGCCCTCCTTTTTTTGCAAATGAAGATCTAGTTTTCTTAGCACCATTTGTTGAAGAGACTATTCTTTCCCAATTTTCTTTGTGACCTTGTCAAAAATGTAAGGGTCATTTCTGAGTTTCCAATTCGATTTCATTCAAGAAATCATTTCTGTCCTTGTGACAGTACTATGCTGTTTTTATTACTGTGGCTTTGTAATAAGTTCTAAGATCTGGATTATGCATCCTACATCTTCATTCTTCTTTTACAAGATGGATTTAATTATTTGGAGCTTCTTACCCATCTGTGTAAATTTCAAGATTGGCTTTCCATTTCTGCAAAGATGGCTGTTGTACTTTTGATTAGGATTTGATTGATCAATAAATTGCTTTGGGTATTAACATCATATCAATCCATAAACATTGGATTTACATTTATTGAGGTCTTCTTTAATTTCTTTTTTAACAATATTTTGTAATATTCTGTGTAAAAGTCCTTTACTTCCTTAGTTGGGCTCATTTCTTGATATTTGATGCTTGTAGTTGCTATTGTGAATGGAATATTTTTCTTGATTTCTTCTGGTTGTCCATGACTTTTGTAGAGAAACACTATTGATTTTTAGGTGTTGATCTTGTGCCCTGCCTTTTTGCTATATTCATTTATTATCTCTGGGAGCTTTGTTGAAGATTTTTCAGGATTCCCTGTATATTGGGTCACAGACTTTTCAAAAATGGAGAGTTTTACTTCTTCCTTTCCAATTTGGATGCCCTTTTTTTCTTTTTCTTTCCCAACTCTGGCAAGAACTTCCAGTACAATGGTGAATAACAGTGATGGCAGTGGTCATCCTTGTCTTATTCCCTTGATCTTAAAGTGAAAGTTACTATTCTTCCATCATTAAGTAGGATGATAGCTGTGGCTTTTTATATAGCCCTTTATCATGTTGAGGAAGGGTCCTTCTATTCCTAGTGGTAGGAAAGGTGCTGTATTTTGTCAATTCCTTATCTACATCAGTTGAAATGATGAAGCATTTTTTTCCTTCATTCTGTCTATGGGTATATTACATTAATGGATTTTCTTGTGTTGAACTGATCTTGCATACCAGGAATAAATCATACTTGAGTATGGTGTATAATTGTTTTAATAGACTATAGGATTCTGTTTACTCATTCTTTGTTGAGGATTTCTACATCTATATTCATAAGAGATATTTTGTCTGTAGTATTCTTACCTTGTGGCACCTTTATCTGACTTTGATAAGTTAGGGAGTGTTCCCTCCTTCAAAATCTCAAACATATAGCCCATCCTGAAGAATGATCCATAAGTACTTCAGAAGAATGTGTATTCTGTTTTCATTAAGTGCAACAATTTGTATATATCTGTTAAGTCTAGTTAGTTTAGTATAGCTTTCAATTCCTGTCCTGTCTTACTGATCTTCTGACTTGATGTACTTTCAATGACTGAGAGTGGTGTGTTAAAGTGTCCGACTATTATGTAGAAACATCAAGTTTTCCCTTCCAACCAGTCAGCATTTGCTTCATATATTTTGGGTCAATTTTGTTAGGTGCGTCTATATTTACTATTGTTACATCTTCCTGTTGAATTGTCCTCTTTATCAGTATATTATGACCAACCATCTCTGTCCCTTTAAAAGTCAGTTCTTCAGCTAATTTCCCCTACAGCCCTGTGGAAGGTCCTGCCTGTTGAAATCTCCACGCCTCTGCCTGTATTCAGGGAGGGTTGAATAAATGGCTGCCACACCCTTCGTCAGGGGCAGATTGAAACAATAGTGCTCTCAGAGCCATGGCCCAGGGATCTGAATTAAGTAATCAAAAGCCATGTTAGTGTTAGGCTGTGCATACTCCTATTTTTGATGAAGAGAATTTTTATGTCCCTTTCTGTCAGCAGCAGCTTCTTTGGACTAGAATCTGAGGCAGCTTACTGCAAGAGTAGTGTGGGAATGGGTGAGACTAAAAGAAAGAACAAGTCAAGGCAATGCTTTTTTACTGAAGACTGGTGTTTGGGCTGACTGTATAAAAACCTTGGTCCTTGGATCCTCTATCATATAGTAATGTCCATGGCATCCTCTCCTGGCTTCTCTATTCTCTTCTGGCATCATTTAAATTTCAGAATCTTGCTTCTTGTAGCTTTCTCTCCTGTCTGTCTGAATTTCATTCTGCTCATGAAGAAGTCTAATAGTATTAAGACTCATCCTGTTTGGCTGAGCTACACTTTAACTGAACTAACTTCATCAAAGTGTTCTTCTTACAATGGATTGACCCCTACAGGAATAAATTAGACCTAAAGAATGTTTTTATGGGGTACATACAGCTTCAAAACACCACAAAAACCTAGAT
>JAKSZT010054149.1:197189-210283 GCA_026826555.1 Tolypeutes matacus | reverse complement strand
AGTAGTTTATGCCTAATGAGTAAGGTACTTAGTGGAAACAATCTCATTTTATTTCATGTTACAACTGCTTCTGCCTTATTTTTTCTTATTTTTATTCCAAGTTTTGTTTATTTGAGGAAACGTTTAAGAGTCATGAAATAATTTTCTTTCAGTAAAACTCACTCTCTTTCCAAGAGGGGTACATGTTTTCTGAATCTACCAAAAGATTCTCCTCATAATTAGTAATCAAAACAATGTTTCTTTTAAGAGTAATTCTTAAATGTAAACTTGAGACCCAAAGTAATAGTTTTGGGGGCTTAATTTTGTAATCTCTCTGATCAGTTACTCAAACAGAGCTCATATATCTCTGTTAGGTCCAGGAAATGTTTGATAGCAGAATACAGTGCAGTACATACTAAAAAGTTCTCTGTAAAAAGAAAACAGATTTCCAGTTTCCATTCCAATATGTAGAGTTTGTACATTGTGATTTGTGACAGTTTGATATTATTTATGACTTCCAAAAAGAGATATAAATTATGTTTGTAAACTTGTCTATTCCTCTAGGGCATGATACCCTTTCATTGGTAAAATTCAAAGGCTTACTTGATTAAATCAAGATTAAGGCTCTGATTCGACCACATCATTAGGGTGTGCAGGGTTGATTCCCTGCTCCCATGGTGGGCTATATAAATGGGCACTCACACAGAAGCAGACACACAGGAATAGAGAGAGCTTCATAGATGCCAGAGGACAGAACTTTGTTGGCTTTGATCCTGCAGCCCGGGAAGAGAGATGAGCCATTTGCCAGATATTTTGCAGCTGAAGAGAACAGAGAAGCTGAGCCCTATGCCACCCTACAGCTGAGATACACAGAAGAAGCTGGGCCCAAGGAGGCTTAAGAGGAAAGAGGAAGCTGAACCCTCACAGACATCACCTGCAGTCTTACTGCAACATGTGGCAACAGACTTTGGGTGAGGAAGTACCTTTTATGTTACCTTGAGTTGTACTCTTTAGGGCCTTGTAACTGTAAGCTTCTACCTAAAATAAATATCCTTTATAAAAGCCAGCAGGTTTGTGGTACTTTGCATCAGTGCTCCTTTTGGCTGACAAATACAGAATTTGGTACCAAGAGTGGAGTCAAGCTTTTGCAATGACCAAAATGCTGAAATGATTTTATAAATTAGTAAGGGGAAGTTTTTGGAGGAATTGTGAGATGTTTGATACAAAAAGCTTAGATTCATTTGAAGAGACTTTTGGTAAGAATATGGACACTAAAGAGACTTTTGATGAGTTCCTGAAAGTAAATGATTAAACAATTATTGGAAAATGGAAGAAAGTTTATCCACATTTTAAAGTCACAGGGAACATAGAAAGATTGACTCCTGATGTTGTATGGAAGGCAGAATGTGAAAACTGTGATCTTGGACATTTAGCCAAGGAGATTTCCAAAGTAAATGTTGACAAAGCAGCTTTGCTTCTCCTTGCAACTTATAGCAAAATGTTAGAGGAAAGACATAAGATGATAAATGAATTGTTGGTTATGAAGAAACAGAAACTAATACTGGAAATTCCAAGCCTCTGGAAATCGAGTCCCCAGACTATCATACCACATTTGAGGAAATAACTAAACTTGGAACTTGTAAGTCAGGATTGAAAATGCAGCTATCCAAGAAAGACTTGTGGAAAGTTTTACTATCTGATGGCTTGGACCCTGGCTTCCTGCATGCTAAATCAACAAGCTTTTTGAGAGAGCTATATGAACAAAACCACTGTCAGCCTAGGTTAAAAGGGACATGGAAGGGAGACATGAAAGGGAAAATGGCTTTAAGAGGAAAACCATGGAAGCTGAGGTCTGGAATTAAGACATCTCTTTGGGCCAAGAAAGGGACCCCACCCATGTGTACAGAGAGGGTGAGTTTGCCCTGGAAGTTGAAGAGGGTGGATGTTCTAGCCCATTGTTTATGGAGAGTTTTGCTGTCCCAGGCTACAAAGTGGATGGAGCACATTCCTCATGGGCTGGGGAGAGTGAGGTCAGTACCCCATAGGTCTGAGAGGGGTGGGCCTGTCCCCCAAAGATTAAGGAAGGCCAGGTCACCAACTCATTGCTCTGAAAGGGCTGGGCCTGTGTGCCAGAGATTAGGGAGGATGTTGTTTCCACCTCACTGTACTAAGGGAGTTGAGACTTTAACCCAGAGATTGTAAAGTGTGGTCATCACCCCAATATTCTTGGAGGGTGAGGTCTGGAGTTCAGTTGTCACTCATTTTTATGCTTGATGAGGGTGGAACCAAGAAAATGGCCATTGGACAAGACTCTGGGAAGTGTGTGCTCCCATGAGGCCATGGATGAGAAGAAACCATTACGTTTATAATGACTCTCAAACTTTGAAATTTAATGGAGTATGCCCTGAAGATTTTCAGAACTGTAGGGGACAGTGACTCATATTTTTCTCCCAGATTCTCCTTATGATAATACCAATGCTTATCCTATGACTGTCCCTTTGTATATTGGAAGCATATAACTTGTTCTGTAAGTTTCACAGGTCTATAGCCATGGGGGACTTTGCCCCAAGACAAAATGTATTTCTGTAAACTCATTGTGATATGATTTTGTACTTAGCATTGCTACTAAAATAAGATTTTTAAAAATATTGTAATGTCTTTTTTGCAATTCAGAGGGTGGACTGTGGCAGGTTGATATTATTTATGAATCCCAAAAAGAGATATAGATTATGTTTGTAAACTGGTTTGTTCCTCTGGGCATGATATCTTTTAATTCACTTAAATTTAAAGGCTTTTTGTTTACTTGATTAAATCAGGGTTAGTGCTTTGATTCTGCTACATAATTAGGGTGTACAGGGTTGAGTCCCCACCCCCTTGATGGGCTATATAAATGGACATTGACACAGAAGCAGAAACATGGAAATAGAGCTCCACAGATGCCAGAGGAGAGAGCTTTGTCAGCTTTGATCCTGTGGCCCCGGGAAGAGATATGAGCTATTTGCCTGACAGTTTTCAGAACAGAGCAGCTGAGCCCTATGCCAGCCTTCAGCTGAGATAGTCAGAAGAAGCTGGACCCAAGGAGCCTTAAGAGGAAAGAGGAAGGCTATACCCTCTCAGACATTGCCTGCCATTTTGCTTCAACATGTGGCAACAGGCTTTGGGTGAAGAAGTACCTCTTAGGTTACCTTTAGTCAGACTCTTCAGGGCCTTGTAACTGTAGGCTTCTACCCCAAATAAATACCCTTTATAAAAGCCAACAGATTTCTGGTTCTTTGCATCATCACCCCTTTTGGCAGACTAATACACCATTCACACCTCCTAACAAGAAAAAAGCTAAAAATATGAAAGTGAAGAATGCTTCCTAAATTCTCTTCATCAGTGAAATAAGGTCACAGGACAAGCCAACATCCCAAAACTGCAGACACAGATATCGAAATCAGAGCTTATTAGGAACAGAAACTCTCCTAGAGCCAGCATCAAGTAGGAATACTGAAGGATGAGTATTAAATTGTTCTTTATATACAACTTTAGTTGATCTGACTAATTACTAAAGATTGTGAGTGGACTAAATTGACAGACAAAAAACACCCAAGGTCCAACTGGAGATCCAGGACCCCTGACTTTCATGAGTTGTACATTAGTAGCCGAAACAACTTCTCAATGTAAAAGTCACAGAAAAATTTCATTCTTAAATACTTACCATTATGGTATAATTTAATGGCTAAATAGTTGCTCATTTGATTGCTTTTAGAAAGCGAAGTTCTTGACAATCCATATATTTTTCTATTCCCTCAAAAATCTCTGGGCAGGGAGCATATCTGGACAAACTAAGAGGGTAACATAAGAGGAAATTATGGACAGCTAAATCAGTGTAGGAAACAGTTAAATAAAATGGCCGAAAAGATTAACTGCCAATTTCTCATCAGAAACCATGGAGCAAGACGGCAGTGGGACAAAATATTTAAATCACTGAAAGAAAACAATCTCAACCAAGAATTTTATATCCACCAAGGCTGTCATTTAAAAATGATGGAGATATTGAGAAATTCCCAGATAAACAAAAGCTGAGAATTTGTCACAACAAGACTTGCTTTACAAGCAATGCTAAAGGGAGTTTTCAGACTGTAAGGAAAGGATGCTAGACAGAGGTTCAAAGCAACATAAAGAAAAACCTACAGTAAATGTAACCATATGGGTAATTACAAATGTCAGTAGTATTGTATGATTTTGTTATGTGACTCCACTTTTTACTTACAGTATCTAAAATGCAAGTACATAAAAACTAATAATAAGTTTATAGTTTGGGTCATAGAATATATAAAGTTATGTCCAGTCACAGAACAAAAATGGTGAGGACTCGGGGTATAAAACAGTATATGGATTTACTATTTAAATTAAGTTGATAGTTTGTTTTCTAAAGTGGATTCCTCAGTTTGCATTGCTATCAGCCATGGTTGAGAGTGTCAATTGCCCTGTATTCTTGAAAGTACTTTTATTATCAGTAGTTATGGATTCTTATTGGAGCCATTTTAATAGTTGTCCAAGATCACATTGTGGTTTTAAACTTTATTTCCCTAATGACAAATGACGTTCAGCATCTTTTTTGTGGGCTTATAGACCATCTGTGTGTTTTCTTTGGTGAAGTGCCTGTTAAGTTTTGCACATTTTAATTTTTTTCTTTTACTTTTATCTTTATATTACTGGATTTTAAAAGTTATTTTAATATTATTGATACATTTTCTTTGCCAAATATTTTTTCCAATTCTGTGACTTGTTCTTGTGCTCAGCAATGTCTTTCACAGAGCAGATTTTAATATGATGACAGTAGATCCCGTTTTTCCTATAGTCGTATATTTTGGATTTTATCTGTAAAATGGGAGTAATCCATAGTCATACAGATGATGTCCTATGGTTACCTTAGTAATTTTGTAATATTAGGTTTCATATTAATGTCTAAGTTCTTTTTTCAGGGAAGCTTTATATATGCTGCCAAGGATGAGATAATACCTCCAATTTTAGACTTCAATTTCTTCAACAAGTTTTAAAGTCCATACTCCTCCATGGATATTACTTGGCATCTTCATCAAAAATCAATTGATGGGGGAGAGCCAGGAAGAAGAAGTGACACTGTCCCACAATACCAGGCAGTACTGTAGGTAGGTGGTTTATATCTGGGCTGCCAGGGACTTTGGACTGTGCCTACGGTATTGCTGCTGCCTTTTTTTTTTTTTTTTTTTCAAATTAAAAGAATCTTTAGATTACATAAATGTTACATACAAAATATAGGGAATTCCCATATGCCCCACCCCATCCAACTCCCACACTTAACTTCATGAACAACATCCTTCATTAGTGTGGCACATTTGTTACAATTTATGAACACACACTGAAACATTGCTACTAACTGTCAACTATAGTTTACATTTTAGTTTACATTCTACCCTGCACAATTTTGTAGTTTATGAGAAATACATAATGGCCTGTATCCATTATTGAAAGGTCTTGCAGGACATTTCCAATGCCCCCATATTATACCTATTCTTCCCACTCTATCCCCTCAGAACCTCTGGTAGCCACTGCCTTTATATCAATGTTACAAGTTCTTCCACTGCTAGAATGATAGTAAATCTATAATAGAATAGTAAGACTACTTTAAGTAACAGAGAGTGTTTGCAACAAGATAGTTCCATCTATCTGTCCCATGGGATCTAAGCCCCCCTTAGTTAAAAAGAGTGGGCATCACCATCCTCAAATTCTCAAGATTAGAGAATGAACAATGCCACTCGCTCGCTCTCTTTTTTTTTTTTTAAATATGGGGGCAGGGATTGAACCTGGTACATCATGTGGGAAGCCGATGTGGCTCAGTGGTTGAGCGGCAGCTTCCCTGAATTGATTTTTTGTTTGTTTTGCTTGTTGTTTTGTTTGTTTGTTTTTTCAGGAGGAACTGGAACAAAGCTGGGACCTCTTATTTGGTAGGCAGGTGCTCAATTGTTTGGGCAACAACTGTTCCCACCCGCTGTCTTTTTATCATGAGAGGAAGCTACGCGGAGGGTGGAAAATGGCAAAGCTGCAGATGTTACTAGAAGAGGAGATCCCATCTGGCAAGAGGGAGCTGATAATTAACAGAATCTGATGTGGTGGCTGACTACTACTGTGAGCACAAACACATACAGGCTACAGACAAGAAAAAAGCTTTAGAAGAGACCAAAGCCTACACAACCCGATCCCTAGCTAGTGTTGCTTGTCAAATAAATGCACTGGCCAAGAATGTACTCCAACTGCTTGACATTCAGCCCTCTCAGCTTCAGAGAATGGAGTCTTCCATCAATCATATCTCACAGACCATGTACATTCATAAAGAGAAAGTGGCTCAAAGAGAGATTGGTATTATGACAACAAATAAAAATACATCAAGAACTCACAAAATAAGAGCACCTGCAAATATAGAATGCCCTGTGAGGTACATTTGGAAACCTATTGACTATACAGTTCTGGACGATGAGGGCCATGGTGTCAAGTATGTAAATAACCTGCAAGGACTGTCACATTGTTGAGAACAAATCCTCCTACTCAGAAATCACCAAGCCCTCCCATGTCAGGCCAAGGAACATTGGGACAGAATATTCTTTACAAAACCCTAAAACCTGTTAAACCCCCAACAGTTCCTAATGACTACTTGGTGAGTCCTGCTAGGCTCAGAAGTAAGCATAGTCCAGGCAGGACAGCTTCTTTAAATCAGATCAAAGACACAAAATGGAAGTAGTGGAGGAAGTGGAAGTCAAGAACATTGTGGAAGCATCAGTACTGGCATTCTCATTGCTGTGCCTATACCTTCACCATCCATTATTGGACTAGTTGCTCATAGTCCAACTCCACTTCCACCACCTCCACCAGATAACATTCCCATGTTTGATGATTCTAACCTCTGCCTCCACCACCTCCAGTGGATTATGAAGATGAGAAGTCTGCAGTAGTTCAGCATAATGATCCATGTGCAGATGGGGATTCTGCCTGGGTCCCTAAGAATTATATCGAGAAAGTTGTTGCCGTATATGATTATGCAAAAGACAAAGATGAAGAGCTACCATTTATTGAGGCTGCCGTCATTCATGTTATAATGGAGTCTGCAATCAAGTGACTGTTCTGTTCCCCAGGAACTATGTTGAATCAACCATGCACTATACTGATAAAACTTTTCTTTGCTTTTAAAGAAGATTATTACTCAGACATACTGTGGGAATACTATGGCTAACAGAATTGTCTTAATGTTTTAAAATGTGCCCATATTTTCAGAACATGCTGTTTTATTGGTATATTTGAATATCTATACATAAGCACAAATCTTTGAAGCAGTTTGTGTATTGATCAACAGCAATTTATATGTGAGGCTGTCCAGAAGTGATTATGCTTATGTATTTACTTAGTCATTTTTAACTTAATGACCAGCTTAAATACTCTGGGAAAGTGGGGTATATAAATAGTTAACAAATCATGATTCAGATTGCCTCATTATATTTTTCAGTGCAATGTGTTTAGTAACACTGTCAGACTAAAATTATGATCAGAAAATTTAAATACTTCTGCTGCTCAGATATTTTTGTTTAGGTTCTTTCATTCTTGAACCATACTATTTGTTTAAAGCATGCAAATTTTATGTGTTGAAATATACTTAAAAATCCAAGATGCTTCTAATTTGTGTAATATTTTACCTGGAGTACACATACTTTCTCTCTAAACCAATTGCGTCTCTGAGGTCTCCATGTGAAACAAAACAAACAAAAAAAAGGTGATCTGTACTGTTGAAATTTGTATCTTATATTTTTTAATGAATGGATTTGAATTATAATATTTTCCATTCATAAATACATAATTGAACTGAAGGTCTTTGTCCTTTCATTCACTGGTTTGATTTAAAAAAAAATAAAAGATACAGATTTATTGCAGGAAAAAAATCAATTGACCATATGTATGTGAATCTATTTTTGAAATCTTAATTTGGGTCCCTTGTCCTAGGTATTTATCTTTTCACCATTGCTGCATTCTGTTGATTATAGCTTGATGACAAGTCATGAAACTAGATTATATGAGCCCTTTAACATTATTCTTTTTTTCAATTATTTACTGACTACCTTAGTTCTTAGGTTTTTCATCTAAATTGTAGAATCACTTTGTTAATTTCTGCCAAAATGCTTCCTAAATTTTAATTAAGGTTGCATTGAAACTAAAGACTAATTTTGAATTGCATTTAGTTAATAAATATATTTCTCCCTATTGCATTGCATAGCAACATCCTGTGTGTATATGTATATATATTTATATATATATATTTTCTTCATTTTAATTTAGATTACATAGCCAATATTACATATTGAAGGTAGAATTTCTGGGCATGGGATCCAACATCCATATAATTTTCAAAAACTTTTTCAATTGCTTCCTATTAACATCGAAAAAAAACCAATAGAACTATAGTTCTAGTCAATAGAAGTCTAGCATTCTAATGTTCTAGTGCACAGACTATTTTGGTTATCTATGTACTACACCGCCTCTACTGTTAATACTTTCTATCCATGATTTATGATATTCGTATCTTATCTACTCTTTGAAATTCTCATTTAGCTTAAACTATTTCTCATACCTCTTAGAAGTATATCACTTGACAATTTAAATAAAAGCACAGTAATTTTTATTAAATTGTTATGAACTCTGTCATAAGTTATGCTTTCACATTATTTCATTACATACATGTGTATGGGAATTTTGAGAGAATTAAACAGGTTATATTTCCAGGAAGAGGAAACTGGATTTTAAGTTAAAAAAGTTATTAACTTAATGGATCATAGCTAATAAGTATAAAGTTAGAACTATGCACTGTATGATTAGATTTCTTTTCCAACCCTATGGCAGATGATTTTCCAGTGAGTTTTTTTTTTTTTTTCTTTCTTTCTTTCACATAATAATTGTTATCATCTAATTGAACGTTTTAGAACAAAAATTCACTTGTGTAATATGGGGGAAAAATCATCTTGTTGCTCTTCTGTCCTGGAGGAGAGTGTGTTTTCTCCTTAGGGCATGCCCTGTGGACTACAAAAAGAATTTGCTGAGCTGTTTTAAAAATGCAGTGCATATTCTTATTGGGCCTTTCTTGAGAAAGCAGCTCAGTTCCATAGGTTAAAGGAAAGGTTTTCCATCACTTACACACTAACCAGATGAATATAACCAGTTATATTCAAACCATTTTGAATATAATTGTACAGTTTTATGAGAACATAAGCTTTTATTTACTCTGGTAGGTACCTTGGAGTGGAACAACTTTGTTATAAACTACCAAATTATTTTCCAAAAAAATGTAAAAGCCTGAATCTCAAACTAGAGTATATACTTCCTATTAATATTAGAGATAGGGTGACCTACTTAGAGCTGTATTAACAATTGAACTGCATGCCTTCCATGGAGCATAGGGAAAAACAGGTTTTCTAAATATTTAGGTCAATAGAGCTGTAAACTATAAATTTGATGTCATATTCTTCTAAGTTAGTCAGAATAGGGACACTAGAAACAAAGGACAGCATTTTAAAATTAAGTAAATTTTAAAATGGAGAGGTTATTCACTTTCAACTGTCCATTAGTACATGCAAAATTGAGATCATCATTTTTTTTCCTGATTTGGGGATAATACGAGATTTACTATGGAAATTTCGAGATCCTTGAACTTTCACAATTGTTGTCTTATCTCAGACATGGTAGTTTAATGTAGGATTGAAGTGTTTTTGGAAGTTCTGTGGTGTATGAGAGTCAAGATATATGATTTAGTGGATTTATATGGTAGACTATTGATGCATTTTTCAAAAGTTGCTTGCATAATTTTATTTCCTTTCACAGTGCTTCTTTCTACCTTCCTAAAACCTGTTTTCTCTTGATACTCTCCAATAAATATTTTTTAATATGTTCCGTGGATTCTTATAAAAAAAGACAGAAGAAAGCACCTGAAAGAGAGAGAGAATGGGAGAGAATGTGGGGGTAGAAAGAAAAGAATGAGGAAATCTTACAATAGAAACTTTTTTGCTATGATAAACAATATATTGATACATGTTTATATTATTAATTGACGTATTTATTGTCATTCAAATGAAATAGAAATTTTATGATTTGTTTGCATGTAAGCTTTCATGATATATGGGTAACTTGTCTGATTTTGCTCAGAAATCAGAATTTAGCTTACTTATATATTTTCATTCTAGAATTCTCCAAAGATCAAATGAGCAGTTTTCATTTGGTAGACTCACATTTATGATGCAATTTATTCCATGTATTAATTTTTTTTTCCTAGTTGTGAGAAAGCCCTCCTGGGAGAGTAAAGACCTGTAGCTTTCCAGTAAAATTTTCTAGTAATTTTAAACAAACAAGAATGGGTCAAACACTTTGATCTATGACACGCTAACTGAAAAACAAATGTTACCAGTGGAAATGTCACTACTAAATACGGTAGCTCTTGGATTTGTGTTCAATCACTAAGGCTTTCATATACATATGTCATTATACTATATTTTTGTTTTGTGTTGCTTTTGATATGCACTACTCTTTCTTTACACTTCACTGAATAAGAAACAGTCTGATGGCAAAGGGAAAGATACCAGAAATCAAGCACTACTTTGTGGCAAATATCAGGATTTAATTCTTTTAGCAAATTCTTATAAAAATTTTATTAGTGATCATCGGGTGATATTTAACTCATAGTTATTTTGAAGTCTGCATAAGCAACTATAATTTTTTTAATTAAATGGGTATGATTTCTTCTTGACAGAAATATGTCTCAAAAATTCACCCAAGTTACATTGCAGGGATACTGAGTAGATGAATTGAGAAACCTGTATATTGTCATTAAGTTAAGATTTAAACAACCATAGTAAGGATACAACAAGCTGCCAAGGCCAAAAATGGACAATTGATTGATATGTGTTTCAACAGAATAAACTGAAAAATAAAACACTGTGCTCTTTTTAATGACACACAAGGTGCATCTACATCCAGGTCACCATGTGGTGTTCTTTCATCGTTGCTCCTAAAGGACTACTGGAATGGGATCCTTGTTGGGATGGGGACAAAATGGGTGTGAAAAGAAAGCCCAGTCAGACAAGTTGAAATGTAAATCTAACAACCCATTTTAAGTCTTCTGGAAACATTTTAACATGAAATCATTTTCACATTTTTTGTCATTTAATTTAATAAAATCTTGTGATATGAATGTGGTTGCTTCCATTTTAAAATTATGACCATTAAAAAACATTTTATGCACATAATGACAAATACAGGACAGTACTTAGGTGTTTACATTGCACTATAAAACTTTTAGATGTAAAAATCACAATATTCATACCTCTGTGGATATTAACATGATGCAGTATGAAAAGAGAGTAGAAAATTTAACATAAATTTGACTGGAAAATAAACTTGTAAAGTGTCAGTTTCTTGTTTTTACATGGATCATTTAGCCAAACTCTAATGAAACAATTTGTTTATTTTACACAGACAACTGCATCTAACTGGACCCTACATCTTTATCATTTCCTAACTCATCAATGGCTAAGATATGCCCTTCCAAAGAAAGAACATAGGACCCTATTGGGTATACTCTATTTTTATGGGACATTGCCAAAAATATAAGTGGGAATGTCAGGTGTGTTGTCAGATTTGGAGTATTATTTGAACAATGTGACTGAAATTATCATGTTTATATTATTGGGTTTCACAAATAATATTGAGTTGAAACTCTTCTTGTTTTTATTATTTCTAGCAATCTATTTCTTTATGCTGATTGGAAATTTGGGACTGGTTGTATTGGTTATTGGGGGTTCCCAGCTCCACAATCCCATGTATTATTTTCTGAGTACATTATCATTCTTGGATGCCTGCTATTCTTCAGTTGTCACCCCCAAAATGTTAGTCAATTTCCTGCCAGAGAATAAAGCCATTTCATTTATTGGATGTGCGACACAAATGTTTTTGTTGTGGTGGTGGTGGTTGTTACTTTGGGGAGTACAGAGTGCTTTCTTTTGGGTGCAATGGCTTATAACTATTATGTAGCAATCTACAACCCACTGATGTACTCAGTTAACATGTCACAACATGTCTATTTTTCTCATCATATCTTCCTATGTTGGTGGTATTTTACATGCTATGTTATACACAGTGTCTACTTTTAACCTATCTTTCTCTGAATCCAATGAAATTAGACATGTCTTTATTGACATCCCTCCACTTCTTGCTATTTCTTGTTCTGACACACCAATAAGCTTCTACTCTTCTACTTTGTGGGCTTTATTGAGATACCTAGTATACTGCTTGTACTGATCTCCTACACTTTCATTCTGTTGGCCATTCTGAAGAAGCGTTCTGCTGAAGGGAGGCAAAAAGTCTTTTTCACCTGTGGATCTCACCTAACTGGAGTGTCAGTTTTTCATGGGACAATCCTCTTCATGTATATGAGGCCAAGTTCCAGCTATTCTTTGAACCATGATATGGTACTGTCTGTATTTTATACTATTGTGATTCCAGTGTTCAGTCCTGTCATCTATAGTCTGAGGAACAAAGATGTTAAAAAGGCAATGAAAAAATTTGTTTGAGAGAAATTGACTCATAAATAAAGTGCATTTTTAGCATTGAGTCAAATTGAAAAACATTTTGGGGTTCAGGCCATATCTCCATGGACAGTAGTTGGGGAAGAAAGCATCTAGTTCTTAGTTAATATTATTTTCATATCCCAGAATATTTCCAATGAAACATTAATTGCTCCTCCAATGCAGCATTTTATAAAGACAGATAAATTGCATCAACTGTTTGCCTATGACTGTATTCAAACTGACACAAATATTCTTTAATAAATTGATGTTGTTAGTCTTTTTTGTGTGTGTGTGTTTTTAATTTTTATTATTATTATTTTTTGAAGATACTTAGATTACACAAAAAAATGTAGGGATTCCAAAATGCCACACCTCCCACAACCTCCACAACCTCTGTATAATTTGATTTTCAATAACAATAATTAGAGGCCTTGTCTTCTGGTCTTGATGGATTGCTATGACCTTACATTATTTATAGTTAAGCCCTCAGCTTTC
>JAKSZT010054149.1:183604-195041 GCA_026826555.1 Tolypeutes matacus | reverse complement strand
CATTTCTGAAGTGTGATGTTGTGTTCAATCCAGTAATATTCAAGACTCAATTATGAAAAGCAAACTCATACATCTCTATTGGAACAAGCACATGTTTGATAGCAGAGTGTGGTTTAAAGATGCAAAATATAGACACTACACTAGTTATAATATGAACAATAAGTTGTCTTAGAAAAAATATTAAATTGAAGCTACAGTATATTGCAATTTACTTTCCTTTTTGTATCTTAAGATGATTTTTCTGGAATAAAGGAAAAAACTACTTCAAAAGTGTATCTAATTATTCATCATTTACAAGAATTAAAATATTGTATATAAGATCATTTATAAGACTTCTTCGACTCAAATCAGGGTTTCAAATTGTTAATGTAAACCTTCAATCAAGATGCTTCCCTGGTATATAATTTTAGTTGCTCTTTCAAGCAAACAAAAACAATATCTCTATAGGAAAGGAAGAGGTGAACACTAAGAACAATGATGCACTCACTTATGCCTAAAAATATAAAGCCAATAAATCATTCAACAAATAAGACAAAAATAGATGTCAAGTTATCATGGATGAAATTCCACCCTTTGGCCCTTTTTTTCTAAAAGTTAGTCAAATGTTAGAATAAACAAATCCTATGATTTTCTCACTTATATGTCAGTCTAGAATGGTGGTATATTTATTTCTCATACTAATAACTTTTCACTCTTCATGTGTCAACACAATTATCTTATGTCAAGAAAGAAAATGTTAATGTCCCTGCCCCGTGCATCCTCTCTTTCACATCATTTAGCACAGTCATCATTTAATATTTGTTCTGAATATATGATTTCTATGAGCTTTATTATAGCACTGACCCTGTACTTTGTATAAAATAAGAATTATGTCTCCTTTTTCCACAAAATAGTAGTCCCCAGGGCATTATATAAGACATGGAATATATTTTACTCAGAAAATATTTTTGAATGAATGGTGGATCAGTGAATACTGGTTTGTAGCAACTGTTAGCACTTACATGAAGCTTATTATTGTATATACACAATACGTAAATGCTTTAGATATACTAAGTCATTTATCCTCATGACAACTCTAAGAGATGGTTCTATTGTTACCTATGATCACAGTTGAACAAAAGGAGTTACATAAGCTCTAAGGGATATACTTAAATCCACATACTTCTTAAGAGTAATAACAGGATAAAAATCTAAATTTCCTTATACAGAATCACTACTTTAAGCACTTTAGTTCATAGAACGAAAGAACTGATGCCTTTTTCTACTTTGTCTACTGCATTATCAGAGCAACAGAAAATACCATATGAAGTATCGAAGGTCTACATTTTCTCAGTAGAAGAAATAACAGAGTAAAAGGAAAGTGTCTAAGAAATATTGGAAAATTTGTTTCCACTACATTTGAGAAATCAGTCAATTGGATGGTACATATAGAATTTGCGGTTTTGACCTGGACCATCAAAAAACCAGACACAGTAAAGAAAGGAGAAGAAGTACAATAAGTAATAGTACTAAAGGAAGAAAGAGAAGGGGAAGGAGTAGGAGAAGGAGAAGGGAAAGGAAGAGAAAGAGAAGAAAGAAATGGAGGGGAACAGGGTTGGGAAAGAAGAAGGGGAAGAAAAAAAAGGGGGTAATGATAGAAGGGGAGACAGGCAAAGGTGATTGTAAAATTAAAGACATGAACCATGGACAAACCTGCACTGCCCAACCCAATAGTATCACTGCACCCCTGTCAGGCCCCTCCACTGCACAACTACATACTTCCACCTTACCAAAGATTTTGCCCATATGTGCATTTAGGGGGGAGGGTTGGGGGAGGGAGAAGGTCACACGGGATTGGCTGATATATGGGTGAAACTGAAATGTTGGAAATGCTCTTTTGGAAATATGGGAAGGGAGGGTTACTGGTTTAGGGTGTTGCATGTGGGGGCCAGTCAGGACAAGTTAAGCCTGGGGCAGGTTTCTAGGGAGGGTGTGAGTGGTCATCTTGTCATAGTGTGTTATATCAGTGGGTGGAGACCCACATAATGAGTGGGAAAGTGTTGGACTCCCATCCTGGGGAGGACTGATATGTTCTCAAACAGGGGGGCAGGAGTCTCTTGAGAGCATGGGTGGTTCCTAATAGGAGAGGACAAACCAGTGTGTCAAGACCTCAGTGTTTTTGCAAGTAACTATGAATCTTGTCACCCAAGGAGGAAAGCCGAGTAGTTACTGTGGACCCCAAGGGAAGGGAGAGGCAGGAATAGAATAGATGGAACAGGGAGTATTTAGTGGGAAATGGGAGTGTTCTACATGATCTTGCAGTGATGAACACAGGCCATGTTAAATACCATCAAAATTAATAAATGCGTATGGTCTAAATTGTAAACCATAATGTAAACTATTTACTATGGTTAGTATCTATGTTTCAATATTTGTACATCAGTTGTAACAAAAGTACCATCCACATATAAAATGTTACTAATAGAGGAAGGGGGTAAAAGGGGAGGATGTTGGGTATATGGAGGTCCCCTGTATTCTGTACATGACTTTTCTGTAACCTAAAACTTCTTTGAAAACAAAATGAAAAAAGAAAGACATTGGGGAATAAATGGAAGAAAAAGTCACTGTACATACAGTAAAACAGGTTTTACAATGATGAAAGCCAAAACGTCAAAAATATTTTAAATATTTTTTCCATTATTTTTTTCCCAATTTATTTATTTTTATTTTTATTTTTTGTATTTTATTTCTTATTTTTAAAACTATCAGTATTATTTCATTTTCCTATTAACTGTATTTGGCTATTTTATTGGGTCTATTTTTTAAGAAGTTTTGGGACACAGAACGGTTACAGCTGTGGCAGGGGAAGGATCATTGGCGTGGGATGTTAATAATGGGGAATGCATGAGAGGAAGTTCACCTGGGCATACCTATCATACATATGAGGCATATAGATGTGTTCAAATGTTCATGGGGCATTGTTATGGTGGGTGGATATTCACACAGTAACTGAAAGAATATCAAATTCCCATTCTGGGGAGCTCTGCCACATTCTCTGATGGAAAAGTAAGAATCCTCCAAGTACTGGAGCAATGACTAGTGAAGGAAGATGGTCCATTGATGGGCCCTTGATATTGATGACTGTGTTTATGAACCATTACTCTTGAAATTGAAACTTAGCCTAATATTATAGGATGCCTAAGAGTTACTTCCTGAGAGCCTCCTTGTTGCTCAAATGTGGCCTCTCTCTAAGTCAAACTCATCATATAAATGCAATAATTTCTCCCCAGCATGGGACATGACTCCCAGGGATGAGCCTCTCTGGCACCAAGGAATTAATACTAAGCAGAAACTAGCAATGAAACTGGAAAAACACCTCGACCAAAAGGGGGAAAAGGTAAAGACAAATGGGTTTAAATGGTTAAGAGACTTCAAAGTGAGTCAAGTTCTTCATATCCAATCCATCAGCACACCATATTGATTCTATCCACAGAAATATTCAGAGTGTGATTGTTTTTTCAATATTTCCTCTGCTAGCACCTTGGTGCAAATGACAATCATCTAATTCTTTAAATTAGTGATGCAACCTTCTAGATTGCCTCTCTGTTTCTGCCTTATCCTCCTCAATTCTATCCCAATATTGGGGCCAGAGTATTACTGTTAAAATGTTAGTTGATGCACATCTCTTTTCTTCACAAAACCTACAAGAATTGCTATCACACTTAGAGTAAAATTCAAAACTTTTACTGGAGCCTCCAGATCCCTAACTTCTATTATCTCATCCTTAATCATTGCATCTGTCAGTAATTTATATGGATATTATGTATGATTATTTAAAATTTCACAGTTAAGGATGCAGTATAAAATAATGCATACTTTTGGTATTTGACTATATTAGTGAACAATGATTAACAAGTGAAAAGTTTTTTAAAATTTACTCCTAAAAAAGTTTCAACTTTACCTTAATCATTCAATAGATCTTTAGGGAAAAAGTCAAATTAAATTTTATAAAGAAAACCTTAATATATGTTAAAATAATACAAAGTAATGTGATTCCCTATTTTAAACACAAAGGAATTACCAAAGGTTATAGTGATAAATGGATGCTGAAAGATAAAAAGGAGAAATAGAGAGTGACAAATGTGAGTGTTTGTGAATAATAAACATATATGTACAAAAGATTAGCTTAGAAGAAAATGAACAAAATTTTCAAAAATAGTTAGGATACTTCTATATTCTTTAATATTTGAAAATACTTTCCGAATTTTCTTCACTGTTCTCAGACATTTTTCTATAACTTAATTCTATCACAATATTTTCTTTGCTCTGAGAAAAATATTGAAATGCTGTTTTTCCTTTTTTAGGTGTTTTCTTATGAATAAGATTAAACCAAGTATTTATAAAACATCATGAATATTTTCTTAAAAAGCCATTGTATATTCAAAATTTTGCAAGAAGTTAAGTATTTTGATAATAGTTGTCAAATTTTTTTAGTGTTTCATTAAATTCTTTCCATTCATTGTCTGATTTAATGTTCACAATAACTCAATTGATTTAGAAATATTTTTTTTTATGTACAACTGAGGAAAGTTGATTTAAGTTTAGTGACTTACTAAGGGATATACAGTTAACAAACTGGCAGATCTAGAATCTGAACGTTGGACTATCCAGTCCAAAGCAGCACTCTTTATGAATGTTTTGTATTTCTTCTTACAGAATTAATGGAATGACTTCTGAAATCACTGTCCATATTAAAATTCCCTGAAATTGGAACATACATGTTGATTTCTAAGAGAAAATTTGATTGCATTTCTATGATATAGTTTGTAGGTTTCTAAAACCATATTCTTAGAAATGTCACAGACCATGTATGATCAATTAGAAGATGACAAAAAGAGAAATGAAAACCAATTAAATAATATTATCCTTTTTAGTGAGATACTTAGTAAATAACAAAATAGGAAAGAAAGAAAACATCTTAAATGTTCAGCATAACTGTCATTTCAATTGCCTGGAGCCCTCTCTCTTCTGTATGACTCTTATGAGAGCATTTTTCTCCTCTTTGTTCCTAAGACTATAAATAAGTGGATATAGCATGGGGATCACCATGGTATAAAATACAGAGGCCACTTGATCCTTTCCCAAGGAATAGGACTTACTTGGTTTTAAATAAGTAAAAATTGCAGTGCCATAATAGATGGTGACTCCCAAGAGGTGGGAGGCACAAGTAGAGAAGTCTTTGAGCTTTCCTGAAGTGGAATTAATTTTCAGAATAGTGGAAAGAATGGACATGTAGGACCCAAAGATTATGATAAAAGACACAGGTATGGTAGAGCCAGCGAGAATGAATATCATGATTTCAGTGTCACGAGTGTCAGTGCAGGAAAGGGATAAAATTGGGGTTAAGTCACAGAAAAAGTGATAGATTACATTGGAATTGCAGAAATGCAAACTGTTAATACAAAGAACATTGGTTAAGGAGTCAATAAATCCAAGCAGTAGGACCCAGTGATGAGGACATCGCAGACTCTGGTGCACATAACATCAGGGTAGTGAAGAGGATTGCAGATAGGCACATAGCTGTCATAGGCTATTGAAGAGAGAAAGAAACATTCAGTGGCAGCCAAGAAGACAAAAAAAAAAATACATCTGGGTGAAACAGCCTGTGAATGAAATATACTTATTGGAAGTCAGTAAGTTCTCTAAGATTTTAGGTGTGATAACCATTGAGTAACTGAGGTCCAGAAATGACAGGTGACTGATGAAAAAGTACATGGGGGTGTGAAGCTGGGGATCCAGGTGAATTATCAGTATCATCCTTGCATTCTCCAGCACAGTAACCAAGTATATCAGGAGAAACAGCATAAAGAGGACCTGCCAGATCCCTTCAGAGTCTGTCAATCCCACAAGTAAGAAGTCAGGCATATTTGTATCATTCCTACTTCCCATAGCTTTCAAGTGTTGTAAACTGTTGAGAAATCAATGGTGTTTCTTCCATGAATGACTTCAAAATGTTTTTGATTATATGAATGAGTTGATACTTTTAAAATTAGTTTAGTGATAATAGAAATACACAATAAAGCCTAGTTTGAAAACAGTTTACTGCAAAAAAACCTGAATTTTACTATGAAATACAAATTTGGGTAGTATATAATAGAAAGTTATATATTTCATAATTAGAATGAACTTGAAACTGTTATAAATACTTTATTAATAAATTTAAGCAGCTGAAAATATTATACCATACTTATTACTAGTGTACACAATTTTTAGATGGTAAACAGGGTGCAGAAAATTATGTAACTTATCCAGACTCATAACCAATAAGTTTGATTGATTTTGTGATTCTAGCAAGACTTATTGAGTCCAGAGATCATACTCATACCACTATGTTCCAAATTATAATTAAATTCAGAAAACAGGAAAGAAGTGCTAGATATATAATAAATAATGATAGTACTAATGCATCATTTACTGTTCTTTTGTATCCAATATTATTTAATACAAATGACAGATCAAAAATTAATAACTTATTCTCCTTTAAAAGAGTTTATTAATGTTATAAACCACACATTAGTATTAATTTTCAGAAGATATGATTTTAAGTCATTATTTAAAATCAAATTTATTTCATAATTATGTTTTAAAAATATGTTCATTTCTTGTTTACTTTGGTACCATCAAATCTATTTTTCCATTTTTTCAAATCCTGGTATTACTTAAGTAAGGTCAAAATGATATATATATGTATGTATGTACATGTATATACAAACTCTTCAAATAATATTCCCATTTTTTTAAACAAATTAAAACTCTTTAACTTTGAGAGTAATACTTACCATGAACCAAAATTTATTTAAAACTTCTTTCAGCATTATCTTTCTAGAAATTCATCAACCTCAAATTTTTCTCACAAATAAAATATGTAAACCATTTAAGGAACGTGAAATTTCTGCAATATAATATTTATCTCCTTTGTGATAAATTAATTTTATTTGCATGCATTTTTAGTTAATTCTGAGGTAAAATAAAGCACCTAAAATTTTTCTGCAGGTCATGTCAAATAGAATCTTTACCAATAAATGGTATCTCACAAGTATACCAGGGAGCTACCGTGAACATAAGCAGAGCAAAGTATCTCTTGCCTTTCACCCTGATAATGCCATGGCACCTCCTATATTGAGGATTGCTGTTAATGCAACTTTTGGTCATCTCTGGGACCAATTTCCAAGGAAGAAAGCCTGGCATGAGGCCAAAGATAAAAGTTCAAGGAGTAATGCATCTAATGTTAGGTTATAGCAGAGAATTGTCTTTCTCATAGAAACCACATAATTTTTTTTTTTAATGAAGTGATTTTTAATCTATAGATAAAAGATTGTCTGAATTGAGGATATATTACAAATTTGGTTTTAAAACAGATTTAAGCTTAAAACAGGTCTTACAATAATATCAATAAATCAGGCACTCCAGAACACAATGTGGAGGTACAACAACCACGTGATGGCTCCTTAAGAGTCTAGGGGAATAAGATCTTTTTCAAATATAGAAAGAAATTAAGTCTCTCTACAATGCTAACCTTAAGATCTATTCTCCTTTATAGACTACAATATTATTGTCAGTTTCATATACTTTTACTTTATAAAGAACTCCCGCAGGAAGAAATTTCTGAAGATTTTCCCAGATATACACAGCCACATTTTCTGTCGTGCTCACAACCTCAGTGAAATAGGGCACATCCAGATCCAGATTCTTGTGGTCGAGGGGCTTCATAATTGCCTCCTCCATATATTCTTTGAGGTCGTTCAAGTTCACAACCATCCCTGTAACAGGATCAATCTTTATAATTGTGCCCATGGCCAATGGGATTGTTGCATTTCCCAAAGAGTTTCAAGTTTTCTTCATTACTCAGAGATTTGCAGTGGAGCCGGTGGGTCACGCTAAGGAGACTAGACGCGACACGCGCGCGGTGGGTCACGCTAAGGAGACTAGACGCCACACGCGCGCGGTGGGTCACGCTAAGGAGACTAGACGCGACACGCGCGCGGCGACAATGGCCTTCCGCGCTCATGGCCTTCCAGGCCAGCGCGCCTTGGCACTTGCATCATCCCTGGGCCCGCGGCGGGCGGGAGCTGAAAGCACATAATTTTAAGCATCTTATTTTGGTTTAATTTCTGATGGTCTAATTTATGACTCGGTAACAGAGAAGGTATTTCAAGAAAAATATTTAAGTTGATCTGCAGCTGAAAGGCCAGAATGTTAACCACAATTAATGAAAAGGCACATTTTTTACAATGAAACATTTCTATAATTTAAAATGTGACAATATCATGGGAATAAGCATTGTACGTGAAGCAAAATTACAAATACAACAAAATACAACAGGAAAATGTAAATCATTCATAAATGTCAATTTTTAGATGTATTTTCTTCCAATTTTCTTTAGTGCATATAATGTTTATTTATATGTATACTTATGAGTAATTTTTATCACACTGTATTTTTGGCAAAATCTTGCTTTTATTATTAAATATTTATAATGCACCTTGACAAATTATATTAGACTTTTTAAAACCCATATTTTCATGTGTTTTGCATTGACTGAGGCAGCATAAAACTTTCTAGGAGTATGCACCAACTGATGAATGGGCAATTTTGAAGCATCATAGGCAAAACATGGTGAGGTTTCCATACAGGTTAGAGAATGTCACCTCATTCATCTACTTAGCAGATACATTGTTGTATTTGGACACAACAATGTTTGTACAACTTGTTGCAATATTTTAGTGAATTGGCTTTTATTATATATAAAAAAAACATGAGACAAGAAAGTAAAAATTTAGTGCTTAGATGAATAAATATTTTATAATTAATTTCATGGCCAAAAGCTTACTCACTCTATATATATAATAAAGTAAAATACATTCTTGCTATTGTTTCATTAATTAACAATAAACACGTTTATTTTCTTGAATTTTCATTAGAAGCAACTCATACTAGAAAAACTGTTTACAATGCAGAATTTCAGAGAGAATTTGATGGTATGGATCAATGTATTACAAAATAATGTATTATATAATTAATGAACATTTGAAGTACAATTTTCCAATTCATCAAAAATTCAATGACACTGAAAGAACTCCTTTGGATATTAAATGCCAGCATTAATTTATATCAAAATATGTGACCTGGGTGCTTAAAACAAAGGAGAGATTAATTGTGATTATCTATATGAATGCCATCTCAATAGGGTCTGCTTAATCCTTGCACATTTTCCAAGAGTGAGTTTTTCTTCCAAGCACTGAAATACATTTTTATAGTCATTACTATACTTTAAAATAATATAATTAATAAGCAAAGAAAGAGCAATTTACATAACTTTTTCTGACTAATCTTTTTTGCTGAATTTTTATGGGTGGGATGGTAACCAAGGGCTAAGAATTAACAAGTAATTGTGTTTACAAAATCATTATTTAGATAACTTTATATTTCTAAGTAGCCAAAGGAAAATGTGTGAAATTACTTAAACTGGCTTAGCCTGGACCTGCTATTGTGATGGGCATGCTACAACAGGTCTCACACCTGTTTATGATTACTCTAGATTTAACCTCACCCTTGTTTATGCTTACTATTGTAGTGGTAACCACTCTACTCTCCTCTGTTTAATATCCATAGGAAAAACCTTGTAACTGACCTTTGTTCCGTATAATCCTTTCCCAGATCATTAGGACACTCCCCAGTTTGTTACAGATCCCATCCTGTTCAACCACTTAATGTTTGTTAATGAAGGAATCTGTGCCAAAATACACACCAATTATTCATTAGCATCCTGATGTTATAAATATCAAAATTAATGCAGTTCTGGGGGGAGTTTTGGGACATTAAGCCACTGTACTCCTTTGTTTGTGCAAACAAATAAACTCTTCTCACTGTGAAACCCCAGTAGTTCAGGAATTGGTCTTTAGAGTTCATCAGGAAGAAAGAACCCACTTTTTTGGCATCAGAATTTCAATATGGCACCTCTAATAGTAAAATAGTTTTGGCAGAAGATCAGGAGTAAGAAACAGAAATGAAACATGACTCCTTTGTCCTGCAGTCCAACAAAATTAAAACTTTATCTCTGACAATTATTAAATGTCATTATTTTTTTTAAAATTCTATTCCTCATTTTGGTTCTGTCAATTTGCCTTTATGTTTTTGGAAGATTTGTTAAGGAATTTTATAATTTTCTGAAAAATTGGCTTTCCTGTAATTTTATTCTCTCCTTCATATCTCTGGAATAAACATGTCTATTTTTTTCTAATAGTACTACATTGCACAATTGTATTTATATGCTATTGACAAGTATACATTTTTACATTCTTTACTGTTCTCCTATTTCTTACAGACATCACATATTTGGGTCTTACTTTTTAATAGAGTCAGTTACTAGGCCTTTTAATTGGAGTGTTTAGTCCACTTGCATTTAAGTCATTATTTATTTGCTATTTTCATATTATGACATATAGTTTTGAAATTCTGATTCATCTCTCCTAGTATCTTTTTGGTTAATATAATATTTAATATAAAATTTTATTCCCTCTGTTGGATAGTTTTGACCATACTTTATTGCATTATATTGCTAGTGATTTCTCCAGGGGATACAATTTTCATCCTTAAATTTTTTAGTGCTATTAATATTATTATCATTGCTTCTAGGCAACAGAAGTCACTTCAGGTTCGGTTCTCCCACAGTCTTTGACAGACTACCAAAAAGGGCAAAAACATCTTACTAAAAACTCTAGAAAACAGTTATATTATTGCACTAACTGGGTGAGAACTGAACCAAGAAAATGCCACTTAAAATGAGTATTGAAACCGACTTGTCCCCAACTCCTCCCTCACACAGTGTGGAAACCACATGGAATCTTATTATGGATCCCAGTCTGTTTTGGAGAGAACAGAGTAACCCTTGTGTTCATCCTGGGGTGCATTTAAAAGATAGTCCCTATAAAATTGAGTGCTGATATCACGTGAGAAATCATGGAGGCAAGAATGTAGTTGGATGAAAAAATTAAGTGCTGAAAAAATATTTCACCAGTGAATTCTATATCTGGCAAGACTGTCTTAAAAGTGAGGTAAAGATTAAGACATTCCCAGGTAATCAAAAGCCGAGACAAATAATCACTACTAGACCTACCCCACAAGCAATACCACAAAAAGTTCTTCTGACTGAAAAGAAAGGATTGTAGATCATGGATTGAAGCAGCATAAAGTAATAAATATTTCTGGAAAGGTAAACATAGGGGTAATTATAACCCCAGTATTATTGTATTGTGTTTTTTTGTAGGTAACTCTACTTTTCAGTTGTACAGATTCTAAAAGATACATGCAAAAAATATAATGCCAACACTATGGTTTAGGATGAATAATGTGTAAAAATATATTTTGTAATAAGTATAACAAAAAAGTGGGGTGTTGG
>JAKSZT010054149.1:170794-183504 GCA_026826555.1 Tolypeutes matacus | reverse complement strand
TTATGAAATTAGTTCTCCTTGTGGAACCAGTTTGCGGTGGGCAGGTTCTGAAATTTCACCTCAAACTGTACCATTGTTATTTTAAATGTCATTTAGATCATCTGGAATTCACAGCAAACCATCTGGGCTACCTCAAGGTCCCCACCCATGCACTGGGCTTAATTGAGTTTGACGTACATATCGTTAGCTGACCTCACACGTATAAATAGCATGTTGGCGTTGAGCTAAAGGCTCTGCTTGTTCTGAGGTTTCTCCTCCATTTGTTTCATTGGTGCAGCAGTGGGCCTCTTGGCTGGCCACTTAGTTCTTTATTTTTCACAAAGATATTATGTTCACTGGTATTTTTGCTCACTGTAGCACCTTCCTTCACATTGTTTGTGATGGAATCTATGGCTGGTTAGTCTCCCTCTTCCCCTGTGGAAGGAATTAGGAGTGAAAAAGACTTTCATGGTAAATAAAAAGTTCAAGCAAAACATGGGACCAAAAACCACTGTTGTGTACAGAAAAGGGCAAACTCAATAAACTCAATAAATTTGGACCATTATGGTAAATAAAAAGTTCAAACACAACTTGGGACCCAAAAAGAACAGTTCCAGCAAAGGGCAAACAGTAAATTTAAATAATTTTTTATTAATAACTCTGGTAAAATTGGTTTGTTATATTTCATACAAATACAATGTTTAGAATGATTCTTAAGAATTATAAGGGAAATGCACTCACAGTACAAAAATTGTATAATTGCTCTTCTTAAATTCATGTTCTGTTTGGGGACTGGGAAATATATTTTTAAATTGTTTATAGCCAAATATTATTTTCTTAATAGCATTAATTTATATCAAAATATGTGACCTGGGTGTTTAATACAAAGGAGAGACTAATTGGGATTATCTATATGAATGCCATCTCAATAGGGTCTGCTTACTCCTTGCACATTTTCCAGGAGTGAGTTTTTCTTCCAAGCATGGAAATACATTTTATAGTCATTACTATACATTCAAATAATATAATTAATAAGCAAGGAAAGAGCAATTTACATAACTTTTTTCTGACTAATCTTTTTTATGGGTGGAATGGTAACCAAGGGCTAAGAATTAACAAGTAATTGTGTTTACAAAATCATTATTTAGATAACTTTATATTTTTAAGTAGCCAAAGGATAATGTGTGAAATTACTTAAACTGGCTTAGCCTGGACCTGCTATTGTGATGGGCATGCTACAACAGGTCTCACACCTGTTTATGGTTACTCTAGATTTAACCTCACCCTTGTTTATGCTTACTATTGTAATGGTAACCACTCTACTCTCCTCTGTTTAATATCCATAGGAAAAACCTTGTAACTGACCTTTGTTCCATATAATCCTTTCCCAGATCATTAGGACTCTCCTCAGTTTGTTACAGATCCCATCTTATTCAACCACTTAATGTTTATTAATGAAGGAATCCGTGCCAAATACACACCAATTATTCATTAGCATCCCGATGTTATAAATATCAAAATTAATGCAGTTCCTGGGAGGAGTTTTGGGACATTAAGCCACTGTATTCCTTTGTTTCTGCAAACAAATAAACTTTTCTCTCTGTGAAACCCCAGTACTTCAAGAATTGGTCTTTAGAGTGCATCAGGAAGAAAGAGCCCACTTTTTTGACACCAGAATTTCAATATGGCACCTCTAATAGTAAAATAGTTTGGGCAGAAGATCAGGAGTAAGAAACAGAAATGAAACATAACTCCTTTGTCCTGCAGCCCAACAAAACTAAAACTTTATCACTGACAATTATTAAATGTCATTATTTTTTTTTAAATTCGATTCCGCCTTTTAGTTCTGTCAATTTTCCTTTATATTTTTGGAAGATTTGTTAAGGAATTTTATAATTTTCTGAAAAATTGGCTCTACTTTTATTTTATTCTCTCCTTCATATCTCTGGAATAAACATGTCTATTTTTTTCTAATAGTATTACATTGCACAATTGTATTTATATGTTATTGACAGATATGCATTTTTACATTCTTTACTGTTCTATTTCTTACAGACATCACATATTTGGGTCTTACTTTTTAATAGAATCAGTTACTAGGCCTTTTATTTGGAGTGTTTAGTCCACTTACATTTAAGTCATTATTTATTTGCTATTTCATATTATGACATATAGTTTTGAAATTCTGATTCATCTCTCCTAGTATGTTTTTGGTTAATATAATATTTAATATAAAATTTTATTCCCTCTCTTGGATACTTTTAACCATACTTTATTGCATTATATTGCTAGTGTTTTCTCCAGGGGATACAATTTTCATCCTTAAATTATTTTAGTGCTATTATTATTATTATCATTGCTTCTAGGCAACATAAGACATTTCAGGTTCTGTTCTCCCACAGAGTCTTTGACGAACTACCAAAAAGGGCAAAAAAATCTTACTAAAAACTCTAGAAAACAGTTATATTATTGCACTAACTGGGTGAGAACTGAACCAAGAAAATGCCACTTAAAACGAGTATTGAAACCGACTTGTTCCCAACTCTTCCCTCGCACAGTGTGGAAACCACAAGGATTCTTATTATGGATCCCCGTCTGTTTTGGAGAGAACAGAGTAACCCTTGTGTGCATCCTGGGGTGCATTTAAAAGACACCCCCCCGCCCCCCCAAAAAAGATAGTCCTTATAAAATTGAGTGCTGATATCTCGTGAGATATCATGGAGGCAAGAATGCAGTTGGATGAAAAAATTAAGTGCTGAAAAAATAATTCACCAGTGAATTTTATATCTGCCAAGAGTGTCTTAAAACTGAGGTAAAGATTAAGACATTCCCAGGAAATCAAAAGCTGAGACAAATAATCACCACTAGACCTACCCTACAAGCAATACCACAAAAAGTTCTTCTGAGTGAAAAGAAAGGATTGTAGATCATGGATTGAAGCAGCATAAAGGAATAAATATTTCTGGAAAGGTAAACATAGGGGTAATTATAACCCCAGTATTATTGTATTGTGTTTTTTGGTAGGTAACTCTTCTTTTCAGTTGTACAGATTCTAAAAGATACATGCAAAAATATAATGCCAACACTATGGTTTAGGATGAATAATGTGTAAAAATATATTTTGTAATAAGTATAACAAAAACGTGGGGGGTTGGTGGAGTTTTGAAACAATGTTTGTGTATGTTATTGAAGTTAAATTGGTATAAAATCAAACAAGGAATGTGAGGGCCAAGATGGCGTTAGTGTAGGAGAGCACACACTGAAAGCTCCAAGAACAAGGCGGATAATGGACGGGGTCCTGCCCGGGGGTCTGTTCTGTGCACGCATGGAGTGAGAAGCTTGGGACATCTATCTGCGCGGATCGGCGGCGTGGACGGAACGGTGGAGATTCATGAGTTTTGAGGCTGCTGGTGGAGGTTGGCATGGGCGGCTGAGCCCCGCAGTTAAGGGAAAAAAAATATTTAAAACGGCCATTTGGAGCCACAGGCGGGGCGAAAAAGTTTTATTTTCTGGGAATCTGGCTGCCTAGCGCCCCTTGGACCTTGTGTGAACAGAACAAACGAGCTAATCAGCACCCGGTGAACCTGAGCGGGGATTGTGATCGGGGAACGGAGCTGATTTCCCTAGCCAACCAGGGATAAGACCCGGCCGCTGCGGAGCCAGGAAGAAGGGACACTTCACAAAAAAGGGAGGGTTCTGTTGGAAGACAGGGAAGGGTATTTTATATTTTTAGACATCGATCTGGCTGCCTGCACTGCCCCATAGCTTTGGGGAGCAGATAAGCCGTCCTGAAGCAGCATTAGACTGAGAGCAGACGCGAATCTACACTCAAACTGATTTACTGAGCAGCCCAGTGGCACTGGAGCTCGGCTCCAGAAGGGGCAGAATCGGCCATCTTTAGCACTCCTCACTGACTAACAAAAGCTGACTAACAGCTAACCTGGGGATTCCAGAAAGTGGGACATGCTTGATTAATTTCCACGGGCCCAGCTAGGGTCCCTTCCGTAAGGGGGGTGGTCTAGAGGAGGAATTATTTTGGGTACTGTATTTCGCTAAAAAAATAAAAATTAAAATTAAAAAAAAAAAAAAAGTGAGGTCACCTCAACAAATGAAAAATAAATTCTTTTTAATATAGTTTAATAGCTAAAAGCTGCTTCAGGACCTGCATACAGAACCCTGTGGGGAAATTGATTGATAAACACAAGTAGGCAAGAAAGATCCACGTGGACCCTAGGGGAATCATTGACCCCCCCTTAGCTCTGTTTGACTGCTTGCCTGTGTGGATCTTTGGTTTCTCTCTGTTACTTTCTGGTCTATTGCTATTATTCCCATTTTCCTCCCCCCTTTCTTTTTCCTTCTTTTTTTTTTTTTAAATAGGTGCTGCCAGCTGGTCGCTTCTTTGCTGGGCTTCTTATTCAGTAATTTCACACTCGCTGTATATATTGATTCTGTATTACAAACTATCGCTTATCCTTCCTGCATCTTTCTGCCTTCTGTTTTCTGTTGTGGCTCTTAGAGACAACATTTTTTCATAGGCCCACAACTTAAGGGTGTCAATTTCTATCCCATCTATTTTGTTTTCTTCTTCTTCTTTTTTCTTTTTTGTTTTATTAGTATTAACTTTTTCCTTTTAGACCTTTCTCTACTATTTCTCTCCCTCCTCATAATTCTAGCTTTCTAAATCACTATATATATATTCCTTCATTTGTTTTCCCACTCCATTGTAAGAACTCCATATTTTTTCCTGGTACTCTACACTGCCTACACAAGTTAAATATTCATCTCATTAAGTCTCATTTTGCCCCTCTTCTAACTTTTATCAATATTTCTATTATCCTTCTGCTTTCCTTACATCTTTTGATTCCTCTGGCCCTAACCTTTTGCCTTCAAGGGAACATAGAAAGAAGCAAGGAAATAAAATAAGAAGAAAAACTGCCAAAGAGAAAACTTAACTCACACGCAGAACCAACAGCTAAATAAAATTCTAGAGTATAGAGAAAAGCTAATCAACTGAAAAAATCCATCAAGATAATATAATGACCAGAGAGCAAGAGAAAAATACAAATGACTCTGAGAAACTGGAAAACATGGACCAGTCCAATGCACAAAATAAAAACCAGGAAGCAATGCAGTACATCGAACAACTAATCAAAGCAATCCAAACAAATATCATGAACCAACTTAAAGAACTGAAGGAAGAGATTAAGGATATAAAGACGACACTGGGAGAACATACTGAAGAAATAGCTAACACGCCTAAAAAGGTAATGGATATGATGGTGAACAAAGACACAAGTCAAGAAATGAAAAAGACGCTGGACTCACAGGGCAGCAGAATTGAACAGGCAGAGGAAAGAATTAGTGGTATGGAAGACAATACAGTTGAAATCAAAGAAATTGTAGAAAAAATAGACAAAAAGATAGAAAAAATCCAGTGTAGTCTCAGGGAATTAACCGATAATGCAAGACACACAAACTTACGCATTATGGGCATCCGAGAAGGAGAAGAGAAGGGAAAGGGAACAGAAGGAGTGTTGAAGGAAGTTATGGCTGAAAACTTCCCAACTCTATTGAGAGAGATGGATGTGCCGATCCAGGAGCACGGCGCACCCCAAATAGTATAAATCCCAACAGGCCAACTCCAAGACATATACTTGTCAAATTGTCCAATGCTCAAGACAAAGAGAAAATACTCAAGGCAGCAAGAGAAAAGAGAACCATCACATACAAGGGAAGCACAATAAGATTAAGTGCTGATTTCTCAGCTGAAACCATGGAGGCAAGAAGACAGTGGTATGACATAGTCAAAACACTGAAAGAAAAAAACTTCCAGCCACGAATTCTCTATCCAGCAAAATTGGCATTCAAAAATGATGGAGAGTTCAAAATATTCACAGATAAACAGCAATTAAGAGAGTATGTCAAGAAGAAACGAGCACTTCAAGAAATACTAAAGGAATCTCTACAAGTTGAAAGGAAAAAACAAAGGAGAGAGAGTTGGAGGAGAGTTTAAAAACAACTGAAAACTCAAAAAGAGAAACAAAACAACATATGACCTACATTAACCCAAAGAAAAAATGGCTGAAGTAAGAAATTCGTTATGAGTAATAACACTGAACGTTAATGGATTAAATTCACCAATCAAAAGACACAGATTGGCAGAATGGATAAGAAAATATGATCCATCTATATGCTGTCTACAAGAAACCCACCTTCGACCCAGGGATTCAAGGAGGCTGAAAGTGAATGGCTGGAAAACCATTTTACAAGTTAAAAATAGTCAAAAAAAAGCAGGAGTAGCTATTATAATATCAGACAAAATAGACTTTAAATGCAAAACTATTGTAAGAGACAAAGATGGACACTACATATTAGTAAAAGGAGTAATCTTTCAAGAAGAGAGATCAATCATCAACATTTAGGCACGTAATCGAGGTGCCTCAAAATAGGTGCGGCAAACTCTGGAAAAACTAAGAGGAGAAATAAATTACTCTACAATTACAGCAGAGGACTTCAACACACCACTATCATCATTAGACAGAACATCTAGGCCGAGAATCAATAAAGAAACTAAGGCACTCAACAATACATTAGAAGATTGGGACTTAATAGACATATACAGAACACTAAACCCAAATACAGCAGGATTTACATTCTTCTCGAGTGCACATGGAACATACTCCAAAATAGACCACATGCTAGGCCACAAAACAACACTCAATGAATTCAGAAAGATTGACATTATACAAAGTAATTTCTCTGACCACAACGGAATGAAGTTGGAAATCAATAAGGGCCAGAGAAACAGGTTAGGCACAAGGATATGGAAGTTAACACACTCTTAGACAAACAGTGGGTCAAAGAGGAAATTTCAAAGGAAATCAGTAACTACCTTGAAACTAATGAAAACAACAACACAACATATCAAAAACTATGGGATGCAGCGAAAGCAGTCCTGAGAGGGAAGTTCAAAGCCATAAATTCATATATTAAAAAAGAAGAAAGAGCTAAAATTGACGACCTAGCTGCACACTTGGAGGAATTGGAAAAAGAACAACAAACTAAACCTAAAGGAAGTAGAAAACAGGAAATAACCAAGATTAGAGCAGAACTAAATGAAATAGAGAATAAGAAAGCACTGGAAACAATAAACAAAACCAAAAGCTGGTTCTTCGAGAATATCAACAAAATTGACAAACCCTTAGCCAGACTAACAAAGAAAAAGAGAGAACAGATGCAAATACATAAAATAAGGAATGAGCAAGGTGATATCACTACTGACCTCACAGAAATAAAGAGTATCATAAGAGGATACTTTCAAAAATTATATGCCAACAAGAATGACAATTTAGAGGAAATGGACAAGTTTCTAGAAACCCACAAACAGCAGACATTGATGAAAGAATAAATAGATGAACTCAACAGCCCAATTACAAGTAAAGAGATAGACTAAGTCATTAAAAACCTCCCAACTAAGAAGAGTCTAGGACCAGATGGCTTCACAGCTGAATTCTACCAAACATTCCGGAAAGAGCTAACACCAATTCTACTTAAGCTCTTCCAAAAAATAGAAGTAGAAGGAATATTACCTAACTCATTCTATGATGCCAACATTACCCTAATACCAAAACAGAAATAAAGATACCACAAGAAAGGAAAATTACAGACCAATTTCTCTAATGAACCTAGATGCTAAAATACTTAACAAAATACTTGCTAATCGCACTCAACAACATATCAAAAGGATTATACACCATGACCAAGTGGGTTTCAACCCAGGTATGCAAGGATGGTTCAATATAAGAAAATCAATCAATGTAATATACCACATAAACAAACTGAAAGAAAAAAATCACATGATCATCTCTATAGATGCAGAAAAGCATTCAACAAAATACAGCACTCTTTCCTCATAAAAACACTACAAAAGATAGGAATAGATGGAAACTTTCTGAAAATGATAAAGGCTATATATATGAAAAACCCAAAGCTAACATCATTTTCAACGGTGAAATTCTAAAAGCCTTCCCTCTGAGATCGGGAACAAGACAAGGATGCCCACTATCACCACTCCTATTTAACATTGTCTTAGAAGTACTTGCACGAGCACTGAGACAAGAAAAGGACATAAAAGACATACAGATTGGAAAAGAAGAAGTAAAAATTTCATTATTTGCAGATGACATGATCCTATACATAGAATGCCCTGAGAAATCGACAACAAGGCTTCTAGAACTTATAAAGGAATTCAGTAATGTTGCAGGATATAAGATCAACGCTCAAAAATCAGTAGCATTTCTGTACACCAATAACCAGCAAACTGAGGAGGAAATCAGGAAAAAAATACCATTTACAATAGTAAACAAAGAATCAAATACCTAGGAATAAATTTAACTAAAGATGTAAAGGACTTATATGCAGAAAACTATACAACACTGTTAAAGGAAATCAAAGACGACTTAAATAAATGGAAAAATATTCCCTGTTCATGGATGGGAAGACTAAACATCATCAAGATGTCTATCCTACCCAAACTGATCTACAGATTTAATGCAATCCCAATAAAAGTCAACACTATATTTTTTAAGGAACTGGAAAAACCAACCACAAAATATATTTGGAGAGATAAGAGGCCCCGAATTGCCAAAGATATATTGAAAAAGAAAAATGAAGTTCGAGGTATCACATTACCGGACTTTAAAACATACTACAAAGCTACAGCGATCAAAACTGTGTGGTATTGGCACAAGGATAGACCTACTGACCAATGGAACCGGTTTGAGAGTTCTGATATAGATCCTCACATATACAGCCATCTTACATTTGACAAGGCCAAGAAGCCCACTCAGTTGGGAGAGAGTGGCTTCTTTAACAAGTGGTGCTTGGAGATTTGGATATCCATATCCAAAACAATGAAAGAAGAATACCATCTCACACTTTATACAAAAATCAACTCAAGATGGATCAAAGATCTAAATATAAGAGCCAAAACCATAAAAACCTTGGAAGATAATGTAGGGAGGCATCTACAGGGCCTTGTAATAGGAAATGATTTCATGAACTTCACAGCCAAAGCACGAGCAGCAAGAGAAAAAGTTGATAAATGGGATCTCCTCAAAATTAAAAACTTCTGCACCTCAAAGGATGTTATTAAGAAAATAAAAAGGCAACCTATCCAATGGGAAAAAATATTCGGCAACCATATATCTGATAAGAGCCTAATATCCTGCTTATATAAAGAAATCCTACACCTCGAAAATAAAAGGACAAACAACCCATTTAAAAAATGGGCAAGTGACCTGAAAAGACACTTCCCCAAGGAAGAAATACAAATGGCTAAAAAGCACATGAAAAAATGCTCAACATCACTTGCTATCAGGGAAATGCAAATCAAAACTACAACGAGATATCATCTTACACCCATCAGAATGGCAGCTATTAAAAAAACAGGAGACACTAAATGTTGGAGAGGATGTGGAGGAGTAGGAACCCTCATCCACTGCTGGTGGGACTGCGGTATGGTCCAGCCACTGTTGAGGACAGTTTGGCGGTTCCTCAGAAAACTAGCAATAGATCTTCTGTATGATCCAGCAATTCCACTGCTGGGTATATACCCAGAAGAACTGAAAACAAAAATACAAACAGATATATACACACCAATGTTCATAGCAGCATTGTTCACCATTGCCAAGAGTTGGAATCAGCCCCGGTGCCCATCAACAGATGAATGGATAAGCAAAATGTGGTACATACATACAATGGAATATTACTCAGCTGTAAGAAGGAACAAAGTGCTAACACATGGAATAACGTGGATGAATCTTGAAGACCTTATGTTGAGTGAAGCAAGCCAGGCAATGAAGGATGAACAGTATATGACCTTACTGATCTGAACTGAGGAAAGTGAGCAGTCTCTGAGAACCATTGTCTGAAAGATAGGTTAACAACGGAGAGTAAGAGAAGAGCAGGCTTTGAGCCATCACCCATATAGACATAATCTATGGTAAAGGGATAGAGTGTGGTTGCATGTTGGGGGATGTGGCATATGAGTGGTGGTGTTCCTGAGTTGGGTGGTGCAGCACTGGGGGTTGGGTGAATTAGGAAGGGCAAGTTCAAATCCCCAGGGCATGTAACTGTGAATCTTGACATTCCATGGGTTAGGAGAGGGGGGTATCACGGGCCCTGGGGGACTGGGTGGAAGGGAACAGGAACCCTTATGGGTTGTTTGGTGTTCATGGGGAAGGTTTTTCATTACTTTACAGTAATGGACACAGGACATGGTAAATATCATCAAAATTATTAAACTGTATCATCTAAATTATAAACTATACTCTAAATCACTGACAATGTTTAGTTGCTATATTTTGCTATCTGTATAAAAGTTATAACAATGCTAACAACCAAAAAAAAAGGGGGGGGGTTAATATGGGGTGGGGAAGGGGGTGTGGTTTGGTATCTGGGAGTCTCCGGCACTCCGTGTGTGACTTTGCTGTGACCTAAAACTTCTTTAAAAATTAAATGAAAAATTGGGAGACAATAGGGATTGAGAGGAGGAAGGTGTCATGGTACACCAGATATCCCATAACACAGTGATAAAAGGCAGAAATAAAAAGAAAAGAGAAAGGAAAAAAAAGAATATATATATATATATATATATATATATTTTTAAAGGCATTTCCTTTGCTTTTTTGCCCATTTTTTGAATGTCCCAATCCACTAATTTTATTTTGTTTTGTTCTTTGTTTGATTATTTGTTTTTTTTTTTCCTGCTCTTTTTTTTTGTCCCCCCGAGTTTCCTCATGTTTGTCTCTTGCATGTAATCTTATCACAAATGTTTCTTTTTCCTAGTAAGTGTATTTGATTATTTTATGGACTAAATGTTCATGGAGGATTTGGATCACAGAAGGGTTACAATGGGTACTGCGGGGGATTATTGGGTGGGGTGTCTGGGGGGAGTTTCGTGGGGGTTGATCCAAATATACATGAAAGATATACAAAATCATTCAAAGGATCGGGGGATGGGTCATGGTCACGATGGGTGGATAATCACACAATAAATGAGGGAATCTGAATTCCTAGCCTGGAGAGCTCTGCCACAATCTCCAAGGGAGCAGCAATAGTCCTCTGAGTGTAGGGACAGTGCCTGTCAAAATAGGATAACCCACTGATGTGTTTTTTTTAAATTGATGACTACCCTTGTGAGTCTTTGCTCTTGTAAATGAGACTTAGCCTGCAGTTGTGGGGTGCCTAAGGATTGCCACCTGAGAGCCTCCTTGTTGCTCAAATGTGGCCTCTCTCTAAGCCAAACTCAGCATATGATTGCATTACCTTCCCCTCAACGTGGGAAATGACACCCGGGGATGAGCCTCCCTGGCAATGAGGGATTAATACCAAGTGCCAACTGGCAACACAACTGGAAAAAGACCTTGAATAAAAGCGGGAAATGGTAAAGACAAATGAGTTCAAGTGGCTAAGAGACTTCAAAGAGAGTCGGGAGGTCATCCCATAGGTAACTCTTACGCACACCTCAGTAGGAGCTCATAGAACATCTAAATGCCTATCACCCCACACAGAGGGATTCCTGAGAGCTCTGGAGACACCCAGGTCTATATAAAGGGGGATAGCCACGGAGACTGATGCCTTATCAGGGGGTTTATTTTGGAATCTGTGCTCCTGAGAGTGACAGAATTGGACTCTAAGTCCTCCCTGCACATGGTTCACCAGTACCTTCTATTCAAACCTATATGTGATGCTGGAGTTTTTAGGCCCACCTATGTGCCAGGTGTGCATGAAATCTCGGTGGAGCTGCAACTCCTACCCTACAGCTCAATGGACTCATCCAAGTCACCTGGTGAGGAGACAACAATGGGCAATGGCCATCCCAGGGAAAGGAGAGGGCCTGCTTCTGCAGGCAGGATCATCCCACCCACCATATCCATGGGATATAAGCCCTCTCTCACTTGGAGTTGGAGTGGACATTACCATCCCAGTCCCCTCAGGATTAGGGGAAGAACTGTGGGCTAGAGTGGACTTGATGTTGTTCTCTTGTTCACATATGGTGATTCTAGCAATGGAAGAAATTATAACAATGAGGTGGAGCCAGTGGCCACTTGACACTTTTGGGGTAGGGAGGGGATGAGCAGTTGAAATACAGGGGCTTCTTTGGGAGCTAGAGGTTGTCCTGAGTACTGTTGTGGCAACGGATGTAGGCCATTTTAAATCAGCACACACCACTCAGAACTGAGTGCGAGAGAGTGTGGTCTACGGTTGAACTGTGGTCTATGGTTGGTGGCAATGCTCCAGGATATGTAAGTTCATTGAGGGTGGTGGGCCACACTTGTGGGAGATGTTTGTGTGGGATGTGGTGGGAGGTGTGGGAGGTGGGCAACATGGTAATCCCGGTGGGTTCTGTGTAATATTTTGGGTAATCTAAGCACCTCTTAAAATATATGTATATATATATATAAATAACATTTTTGTAAGCAAGTACACATATATGCATATATATTTACATATCATTTTGCAAATGTTTTATGTATTGTGAGAATTTTGATTTTTACTCAATAAAAATAAATAAAAAATTAAAAAAAGAAAAAAAGAAAAATAGAAAAAAAATCAAGATTATTATAGATTAAGGATGATGCATTTAAGCTCAAAAGTAACTACAAAAAAATCTTAAAAATGAAAACAAGCGAATGAGAAGAGAATCAAAGTAGTACAATATTAAAAAT
>JAKSZT010054149.1:159773-170694 GCA_026826555.1 Tolypeutes matacus | reverse complement strand
GAATGAGAAGAGAATCAAAGTAGTACAATATTAAAAATAAAAATAGACATTAATCGAAGAATTAAGGGACCCATACTGATTTACAGATACAACACAATCCCAATAAAACTCCCAACAGAATTTTACAGGAGTGGCAGAACCAATAATCCAATTTATTAAGAAGAGAAGGGGCCCAAAATAGCCAAAAAGATCTTAAAAAAGAAAAACAAGTTGGAAGACTCTCACTTCCAGACTTTAAAAAATATTACTTAGCTACAGGTGCAAAAATAGCCTGTTACTGGAGTAAAGACAGACACATTGATCTATGGAACTGATTCAAGAACTCAGAAATAGAACCTCAAATCTACAGTCAAGTGAATTTTGATAAGGTGGTCAAGCCCTCCCAGCTAGGCCAGAACAGTCTATTCAACAAATGGTGCTGGGAGAACTGGATAGCCATATCCAAAAGAAAGTAAGAACACCCCTATATCACACCATATATAAAAATTAACTCAAAATGGATTGAGGACATAAATATAAAAGCTAGAACCATAAACCTTCTAGAAGAAAATGTAGGAAAATATCTTCAAGATCTTATGGCAGGTGGTAGTTTCTTAAACATTACATCCAAAGAATGCTCGACAAAATTAAAAAAATAGATGAATGGGACCTCCTCAAAATTAAACACTTTTACAACTCAATGGACATTGCCAAAAGGGTGAAAATCCAGCCAATTCAATGGAAGAAAATATTTGGCAATCACATATCCAAAAAGCGTTTAATATCCATGATATGCAAAAAAAAAATCATACAATTCAACAATAAAAAGACAAACTAACCACTTAAAAAATGGGCAAAAGACTTGAAAAGACAATTGTCCAAAGATGAAATGCAAATGGAAAAGAAACACATGAAAAAATGTTCACCATCCCTAGCAATTAGGGAAATGCAAATCAAAACTATAATGAGATATCATTTCATACATAATAGATTGGTCACTATTGAAATGTCAGACAGCTGTAAATGTTGAGAGGATCTGGAGAGATAGGAACACTTATTCACTCTCAGTGGGAATGTAGAAGGGTACAACCTCTGTGAAGCACTGTTTGGCAGTCCCGAATGAAGTTGAATATAGACTTGCCATGTGACCTGACAATATCATTATTAGGTATATAACCAGAAAAATTGAGAACAGAGACACAAACAGACATCTACATGCCAAGGTTCACAGAGGTTATTCATGAGAGCAAAAAGTTGGAAACAACCCAGATGTTCATCAACTGATGAATGGATAAACAAATTGTGGAGTATACACATGATGGAATATTATGCAGTGGTAAGAAGAAATGAATTCTTGAAGCATATGACAACATGGATGAACCTTGAGGACATTATGTTGAGTGAAACAAGCCAGACACATAAATACAAATACTGTATGATTGTGCTATTACAAACTAAATATGTTGTGTAAAGCCATGGAGTTAATAATTAGAATATAGATCACCAGAAAATAGAATGAGTGTGAAGAATGGAAAGCTGAGGGTTCATCTGGGCAGAATTGGTAAAAAGATTGTTTGTAAACTTTTGGAAATGAATAGAAATGGTGAAAGTATATCATGGTGTTTGTAACTAGGAGTGGTATTGTATGGATATGACAGTGGTTGAAAAGGAAAATCTAAGGTTATGTATATTATTAGAAGGAAAGCTAAAAACTGTGATTTGGGACTGTATAAAGTAGTAAAACCTCATGTAAAACAAATATGCGTGATATTGCATATATGTTTCTTTTTACAAAATATAAATACAAATATACTACAAAGAAGGAAACAGAATAGCAGCTATGTACAACAGGGAAAGCATAGAAAGCTTGAGAGGTGATGAGTTTTGGTTCTTTCTGTTTATGATTATTATTTAAATAATGAAAGTACTTTAAAATGATCGAAGTGATGAATGCACAAATATGTGATTACAATGAATACCATTTATTGTACAGTTTGGATGGGTTTATCTTAATTAATATGTATCAATAACATTTTTCTATTAAAGACATGACTTACAAAACCTAAATAGTAAAAATGGTAGAAGAAAATTGTTCATTATTCATGACTACTTTGAATGGAAATTGACTAAACTTTCTAGTCAAAAGGAAAAGATTGGAATAATGGTTTAAAATCAGGATCTAATGATTTTCTTTTTAAAGACCTTATCTTAAATTCAAAGACACAGATTGGTTGAAAGTTAAAAAGGGAAAAAAATATTCCATGCATATAGTATAAAAAGGGAATCCAGGTAACTATACTAACATCATATAAAATATACTTCAAGAACAAAATGACCAAAGTGACAATGGAGCACACTGTATACTACTGAAATGGTCAATTCAACAAACTGATATGAGAGTATATGTCAATATATGTGCACAGAAACAACAGAGACACACCATAATGAAGCAAATGTTGGCAATTTTGAAAGGAGAAATGGATGGCTCTATGTTCTCATATTAGACTTCTATATGCAACATTTAATTATGGCTAGGACACCTAGATAAGCAATTGATAAGGAAATGGAAGACCTGAGCAATACTGTAAAATAAACTGGAGCTAACAGACATATGCATAACACTTCACCCAACAAGAGCCGAAAACACATTATTCTATAGTGCTTATGGGTCATTCTTCAGAGTAGACCATATGCTAGATCATGACATAAGACAATAAATTTAACAAAATTTTAATCATTCAAAAAGTCTTCCCTGGAAACACTGTAAAGATGCTAGAAATTAAGAATGGAGGATAATTGGAAAATTCACTAATATGTGAAAATTTAAAAGTACACTCTAGTGTGGGACAAGACTACCAGAGCTAAACCTCCCTGGCATTGAAGGATTATTACCAAGCACCAATGAGCAATGTATTTGAGAAAAAAACCTTGCCCAAAGGGGAAAATATTAAATATAAATGAGTTTTTATGACTAAGCAATTTCAAAGTGAGTCGAGAGTTCATTCCAGAGCCTCCACTTATGCTGTCTCAGGGGGTTCTCACTGACTGCCACAGTAAACAGTGCCTAAGCAGGGGTGTGCCTATGGGCTCTAGAGACATCTAGACAGACAACCACAGGAAATCAGCACTCAGTCGGTAGGCCTTACCTTGTAGTATATGTTAACCTATCTCCCCAGTGTATCAGAGTTAGACTCATTTATAATTTCCCTATACATGGTTCTTATATCCCTTTTATTTGAACTTATAATTATATAGATGTGTCCCACAGCCTTAATTATTCTCTCTCTTCATATGTCAGTTCAGCTCTAAATTTCAACAGAGTTGCAGCCAACACCGCTCCAGTTCATCAGACTCACCAAGGACAACTAACAAAAGAATGATGATTGACAACACCCATCCTCCAAAACAGAGAATATCTATAAGTGCAAGAAAGTTCCATTCATCTGCCCCATGGGATATAATCCCCCTCTCAATCAGAAACAGAGTGAGCATCACCATCTGCAAATCCTCAAGATTGAGGAATGAACAAGCATAAGGAGGGAATGCAACTATGGGCTAAAATAGACACTATTATTCTAGTAATGGAAGAACTTGTAATATTGATATAAAGACAGTGGTCACCAGAGGTTCTGAGGGGAGGAAGAGGGAAGAATTGGTGTAACATGGGGGCATTTGGGGACATTATACTGCAATGATGGATACAGGCCATTATACATTTTGTCAGAACCTATAAAATTGTGTGATGCAAAGTGTAAATCATATTGTAAACTATAGACCATGATTAGTAACAATGCTTCAATATATTTTCATTAATTATAACAAAGTACCACACTAATGAAAGATGTTAATGTGGGAAATTGTGGGAGGGAGAAAGGGAGTGCGGGGTATATGGGAATCCCCTATATTTTCAAAGTAACATTTCTCTAATCTAAAGATTCTTTAAAAATAAATAAAAATTAAGAGTAAAAAAAGTACCCTCTTAAAAATGTATCAATGAATAAATGAAAAAAATGCAAAGGAAATTAGAAAATATCTTGAGATTAATGAAAAAATAAAGCACAGAATCTTCTAAATGCAGCAAAGGCAGCATTGAGAGGGAAATGTGTAGTTCTTAATTCTCTTAACAAAAAATGAAGAAAGAGAGGCCTAATCTCACAACTTGAGGTACTAGAAATAGAAGAGCATAATAAACCCAAAGTGAGTGGTTGGAAGGAAATAGCAAAGACTGTTGCAGAGATAATTTTAAATAGAGTATTAAAAACACAACAGAGAAGATTAATGGAACCAAAAGTTGTTTCAATGTAAATATCAATAAAATTGACAAACTTTTAGCTAGACTGGCACAAAAAAACAAACACAGAGGATGCAAATAACTAAAATTAGAAATAAAAGGAAGAACATCACCATTAACTCCACAGAAATAAAAAGTATAGGAGGATACTATGGACAATTTTATCAAATAAATTAGTCAAAACTAGGTTGAATACATAATTTACTAGAAATACACAAACTACCTACACTGACTCAAGGAGAAATAGAACAGCTCAACAGATTAATAACAACTAAGGAACAAAGCAATAACCAAATCCCTCCCCAAAAAGAAAACCACAGGACCAGATAAGAGCACTGGTGAATTTCACCAAGCATTCCAAAAGACCAATACTACTCACAAAACATTGCTGAAAGTACTCAAAGAAGACCTAAATAAATGGAAGGACATTCCTTGTTCATGGATATGAAGACTAAATATTGCTATGATGTTGTTTCTGCCAAAGAAATTTATACATTCAATGCAATACCAATCAAAATTCTAACAGCCACCTGGACAGAAAAGGAAAGGACCATTAAAAAAAATTGTTTGGAAAGTTAAAGGCCCAAAGAGCAAAATCATCTTCAAAAAGTTGGAGCATTAGCACTTCTCATTTTTAAAACTCAAGGCTACAGTAATCAAAACATCATGACATTGGCACAGGAACAGACATGTAGACCAACAGAATTGAATTCAGAGTTCGGAAATAAACCCTCATGTCTATGGCCATTTGATTTTTTAAAAGCCTGCCAAAAACATTCAATGAGGGAAAGAATAGACTCTTTGAAAAATGGTGTTGGGAAAACTGGAGAGCTACATGCAAAAGAAAGAATGTGTACCTCTATCTTTCACCACATACTATAAGTAACAACAACAACAAAAAATGGCTCTAATATCTAAATAAAATAATATAAGCTATAAAATCTTAATATGGGAATTCAATTATGTACACCAATAAAAATGTTCTTATCTTCAATCCATTCCTGTAGGTATGAACCCGTTTTAAATATGGTCTTTTGGAGATGCTATTTTTATTTAAGGTTTGGCCACCATAATGAAAGAAATCAAAAGATGATTCTTGAGGCATGTGGATGTTTTTTCAAGCCATTAAGAGAAGAGAAAGAGGCTATGAACCAAAAAGACTACCATTAAAAGAGAATAAAATATGTAGTACACTGAATTGGCTTCTTGATTACATAGATAACAAAATAAGCTTAAAAGAATAAATTGATTATGCCCCTCATTATATGAAAAGAAAAATCACTAGATAGGTGAAGTTTTCTTGCACTCTACTGATAAATTTTCAGAACGATATATGTTTAGATCCTACGTGTTTTGCTCTTACTTTGACCTGGACTATCTTACTTTGAACATACTTATCTCCAAGTGTTAAAGTAGTTCTACACTAAGAAAATATTTTAGGCAATCATAAAAAATCAAGTGACTCATTGAGCATGAAACTGGAAAAGTTATCATGACACAATCCTAACCTATGTTTGTAACTCCTAAAAATAGGTATAACCCAATCACTTTAACATGGGGGAATAAAAGATTTACAATTAAATTCCATATAATGGTATTTAAATGCAAAAGGAAAAATGGAGCCAAATAATATTCTAAAATATAATAGTAACAGAGTATAAAAAAGCAATCTGTAAGAAGCAAATTAAAAATTTAATATCTTATAAAATATATTTTTAAGAGGTCTACAGCTTCAAGAAAATCACATATATCTGAAATTAGATGAATATACCTCAGAAGGATATAAAAACAAGGGAAACAGAACATAAACTAGAAAAAAAACATAAATCTAGGATAATTTTGTAAATCATGTGAGTTATTATTCACCATATTCACCATAGAAAGCACAGTTAAGGAAAGAAAAAATGGGAAGGACAGATAAGAAGAAAAATAAATTTGAAATGAGAAGAGATTTAAAACTTTGAGAGAAGCTGACAGAACTAAAATGCTAGCTGTAATTTTCAAAAATGGTAAACATTTTTTCCCAGGAAAATTTAAAAACAATATATATGGCAAAATCTATTTATTATTTCATTAATAGGGAAATCTCGAAGATAATGAGATTGATTTAAAGAGCATTTAAGTAACAGGGTTTTATAGGATTTATTTTAAATGGTACAATGAAATAAGGCTTTTTTTCCCTTTAAAAATGTATTGAAGACCAAATGCATTTAGAAACTTACATGTACCCTAAGAGTAAATAAATTTTCATAGACTGAAAACCCAAATGCAGGAGTGTATTCTATACCACAGTCATCATGGAGAGTCTGGCCACATGCTTGGAACGGGATTAACCTAGGTCCTATTGCTTGCAGAGAGCAGGAACAAAGTCCAGTCATTGGAAATGGTATAGTTACCTATACAGCAGGCCCTGAGGACAGAGCATTGGTTCACAGATGACTCTCAGACCTTGAAATCTAATGTAAAAGAGGTTGTGCTGGTCTGTGAGGGGAAGTAGAGTGGAGGGAGGTTTGGGGTGGGACTATCCATGGAACTGGGGGAAGGAATGGAGGGAGGAGCAGAACTCTGGGAATTTACAGGTCTGTGGTTAAAACTACAATGGTGGGAATGTTCTTTTGGCAAATATGGCAGGGTAGGGTTACTGGTGTAAAGCATTGGGTGTGGGGTATATGAGGAATAGGGAGTACCTGGGGCATGCCTTTATAGAATATGTAAATATTCATCTCGCCATATAGTGTGTTATCTCAGTGGGTGGAGACCCACACAGTAAACACAAAAATATTAAACTCCATCTTGGGGAGTCTTGCTGTGTTCTCAATTACAAGGATAAGAATCCACCAAGAATATAGGATGTACCTAAAAAAAGAAAACAGACCAATATGTCAAGCTCTCAATATTACTGCAGGTAACTATGACTCTTACTCTTCAAAAATTGAAACTTAGTTAGAGACCATAGGTTCTGAAGGGAGGGAGAAGGAAGAATAAAAGAGATGGATCATAGGGCATTTTTAGGGCTTAGAATTGTTCTGCATGATCTTGCAATAACAGATTGTTGGAGAAAAGCAGCCCTCCCTAGGACATGGAGCCTGATGATTGCAAGCAGGAACTTTATTGAGACGTTCTCCCAATAGGGGGTGTCTGAAGATTAGACTTCAGCCTGCGCTGGAAGGTGGTGGAAATAACTTTCTACAGTACCTCAATAGGCAGGGAAACCAAGTACAGCCTGGGGCCAAATGTCTAGGGAGTAGTGGGCTAGGAGGTAAGGTATTGGAATACCGGAGGGGTTGGTTGTGCCTGGGTCCAGGTGAGGCGAAAACCCTTATCTGCTCTGCTGCTATATGGCTTCTTTTTTCATTTTTTGGGAGGGGATGGGCTTCCTCCACTCCCATAGGCTATGGTTTGCTCAATTGGTCACGCAGGTTATGGGTGGAGGCTGCCTTTCTTCAATTTATGTCATGGGAGAATTAAGGGTCTTATGACCTGTTAATCATTGAAAACCATGTAAGGGGGCAGCTTTAACCCAGATACAGACCATTTGAAATTTCATCAAAACCTATAAAGGTGTCCAAAATGTAAACCATAGTGTAATCCATTGACCATGGTTAGTAGTAATGCTTCAATATTTGTACATCAATTTTAACAAATGTACCATCCACATGTAAAATGTTATTAATAGAGGAGAGTGGAAAAGGGAGAGGGTGTTGGGCAGATTGGAATCCCTTATGTTTTCTATGTGAATTTTCTGTAACCTAAAGCTTCTTTGAAGATAAAATGAAAGAAAAAAAATACCCACCCTGTCAGTGGGCCTTACTCTGGAATTGATGTTCCCCAGTGTAACAGAATTATACTCATTTATAGTTTCACTACCCATGGCTCTTCAGTCCCTTTTATTTGAACCTATAATTAGCACTATACTTGTTAAATATATGCCCCAGAGGCTTAAATCTTTCTTCTGTTTAGTGCCAGTTGGGCCCTGAATTTCAGCAGAGTTGTAACATCTACTCTCCAGTTCATTGGCCTCACCCAGGACAAGTAACAAGGAGATGATGATGGATAATGCCCATCCCAAGGAACAGAGTGTCTGCAACTGCAAGCAAGATACTTCCATAGGATTTAATTCCCCTTTTAATTAGAAACAGAATGGGCATCACCATCCCCAAATCCTCAAGATTGGGGAATGAGCAATGGACTAAAGTAGTCTTCTTCTTGTTCTATTGTAGAATTATTATTATTTTAACAGTGGAAGAACGTTTATCATTGATATAAAGGCAGGGGACACTAGAGGTTGTGAGGGGAGGGAAAAAGAAGAATAGAAATAATATGGGAGCATTTTTGGGACATTGGAATTATCCTGCATGACATTCAAAGACAGATACAGGCCATTATCATTTTGTCATAACTTATAAAATTGTGCAGGACAGAGTATAAAATATAATATAACCTTAGTCCATTATAGTCTTTAGAAATAAAGAAAATGAAAAAAATGTATAATGGAGTTTGACTTTCTGTATTTCAAATATGCTTGGGAAACTTGATCCCCTTTTCCTTCCAATTTCTCTGCTCTGGAATGACAGTGTCTATGCTAGTCTGTCCCATTATTGTACTTTGGAATCAGTTAACTTGTAACTGTGTATTCAAAATTATTCTAGAATGTATGGATTCTGATTATTATGACCCAAATTTCTTAGTATGGCATTAAATTCTTTCCATGCATCTGATTTAACCTTTACAGTAACTCTGTGAATATAACATTTCTATTTTTCTTGTACAGATGAGGAAACTAGGTTTAAAGTTTCATCGATTAACTAAGTGATATACAGATTAAAAATTGGGAGATCTAGACTCTAAATCCTGGATTTTCCAGTCCAAAGCAGCAATCTTTACTACAGTGCTATATTTCTCCTCTACAGAATAAATGGAATGATTTCTGAAGATGTTCTCCATATAAAATGACATGAAATTGGAATAGCATGGGGATTTCTAGGATATGAATTGAAAGATAAAACTACTTGTTTTTTAAACAGTAGTTTCCTTAAAAAAAAAAACAACATATATTTAAACCACATGTTTCACATATTATTAATTCATGGATTCTAAATACTATTTAGATTTCTAAACCATATTCTTGGAAATTTTCTAGAACCTATGTGGTCAAGTAGTGGATAGCTCAACAGAAATGCAAATCTATTAAAGATTAATTCTGTATTTTGAGAGAGACCAAGGAAATACTCAAACAGGAAAGCAAGAAAAAATGCCCTTTAATGTTCAGCATCCCTGTCATTTTAACTGCCTGGAGCCCTCTCTCTTCTTCATGACTTTAATGAAAGCAGTTTTCACTTCTTTGTTCCTAAGACATAAATGAGTGGACTCAGCATGGGGATCACCATAGTATAAAACACAGAGTTTACTTGATCTTTTCCCAAGGAGTAAGACTTCTTTGGTTTTAAATAAGTAAAAATCATAGTGCCATAAAAGATGGTCACTCCCAGGAGGTGGGAGGCACAATTAGAGAAGGCTTTGTGCTTTCCTGAAGTGGAATTAATTTTCAGGATAGTGGAAAGAAAGGACCCATAGAACACGATGATTGTGGTAAGGGACACCGTTAGGGTGGGGCCAGCGAGAATGAATATCATGATTTCAGTAACAAGAGTGTCAGTGCAAGATAGGACAAAAATTGGCATTGTGTCACAGAAAAAATGACAGACTACATTAGATTTGCAGAAATTCAAACTGTTCAGGTGAAGAGCATTAACCAGGGAATCAGTAAAGTCAGTCACATAAGAACCATTGATAAGGGTGAGACAGAGTCTGGTGGACATAACAACATGGTAGTGAAGAGGATTGCAGATAACTACATAGCGGTCATAGGCCATTGAAGAGAGAAGCAAGCATTCAGTGGTACCCAAAAAGACAAAGAAATACATCTGTGTGAAGCAGCCCATGAATGAAATATACTTGTTGGAAGTGAATAAGTTCTCTAAGGTTTTAGGTGTGATGACCATTGAGTAACTGAGGTCAAGGAATGACAGGTGACTGAGGAAAAAATACATGGGGGTTTGAAGCTGGAGATCCAGATGAATTATCAATATCATCCCTGCATTCTCCAGCACAGTAATCAGGTATATCAGGAGAAATAACGTAGAGGACACACCAGATCTCATCAGATTCTGTCAATCTTAAAAGGATGAAGTCAGGCATGTTTATGTTATTTCTACCACCCATAGATTCCACTTTTGCAAACTGTTGAGAAATTAAAGGTGATACTTACAATGTATGACTTCAAAAAAGTTTTTTTGATGATCTGCCATTTTAAACATTTTTTGTAGTATTTCTAGAAATTCATAACATATAGTACTTTGCAAAATATGGCTGATACAAAATCTTAGTGTTACTGCCATAAATTAGATGTAAATAATTAGTATATTATATATAGAAATTCTTATATATTGCATAATTAAAATGAATTTTACATTGTTTTGAATACTTTCCTTTATTAACACATTCATACAGTTGAAAATATTATACCATAGATATTAATGTATGCAAATTTTACATGAGCAAAAGTCCCAGAAATTTAAATAACTTATTCAAAGTCCCAACCATTAACTGTTGTTGGCTCTGTGATTCTGCCATGATTGGTTATGTCCAGAG
>JAKSZT010054149.1:147609-159673 GCA_026826555.1 Tolypeutes matacus | reverse complement strand
CTGTTGTTGGCTCTGTGATTCTGCCATGATTGGTTATGTCCAGAGATAATGCTCATAACACTGTATTCCTACTGATAATTATTTTAGAAAAACAGGATAAAAGTGCTGGATATATAATAAGTAATACTTGAGAGTTTTAACACATCATTTATTGTTTTTTGGATCCAATATTATTTAATAAAATAGCAGAGCAGAAATTAAAACCATAGGCTACTTCACTGTGGTGCATTAATATCACAGACAACACATTATTAATAATTTTTAGTAGTTATTATTTCAAGTGATCATTTAAAATCAAATTTTTTCCATACATTATATTTTCAGTATATGTGTATTTCTTGATAACTATGATTCCAACAATTCTATATTTTCAGTTGTACAAGTCATGGTTTTTTAGATAAGGCCTACATGATAATATCTCCATATTTTTTAGATAAACTAACATGCTCTAACTTCTCTAATACCTGTTGTAGCCGTTAAGCAGTTTGATGTAATTATGAATTCCAAAAATATAATTGGATCATGCTTGTAAACTGATCTGTTAATCTGGGCATGATTAAGTTATGATTAAGGTGTTGAGTGGGCCACGTCAGTAGGGCGTTGAGCCCCACCCCTTGGTGTGTGGGGTATCGAATATAAAAGGCAAGGAAAAGAACAGAGTAGAAGCAGTCTTTTAAGAAACAGTTTTGATGTTGGAAAGAAGGCCTCAGGAGAAGAGAAGCAAGTCATTCGCTTGATCATCTACAGCTGACCTTGTGGAGGAAACAGGAGCTAAGCCCGGAGAGAAATGCAGCCCCAGGAAAAGAGGAACCGCAGGAGCCTGAACCCTGGCAAACTTCAGCAGCTGTCTTGCTCTAACACGTGGCAATGGACTGTGGTGAGAGAAGAAACTTAATGCTTTGTGGCCTGGTATCTGTGGACTTCTACCCCAAATAAGTACCCTTTATAAAGACCAACCCATTTTTGGTATTTCACATTAGCACCCCTTTGGCTGACTAATACAGAATTTGGTATGGAGGAGTGGGGAAATGCTTTTATAATTACCAAAATGCTGGAACAGTTTTACAAATGGGTAAGGGGTATTTTTTGGAGGAATTGTGAAATGCTTGATGGAAAAGGCCAAGATTGCTTTGAAGAAACTATTGATAGCAATATGGACGCTAAAGAGACTTTCTATGATGCCTTAGAAGTAAATGATTATTGGAAACTGGAGGAAAGGCGATCCATGTTTTAAAGTTGCAGAGAACTTAGCAAGATTAACTCCTGATATTATATGGAAGACAGAATTTGAAAATGGCAAACTGGAGCATTTAGCTGAAGAACTTTCCAAGGTAAACTCGGAGAATTTGACTTGGCTTCTCCTTGCAGCTAATAGCAAAATACTAGATGAGCGAAATACACTAAGGACTGAACTTTTGGGCACAAAGAAAACAGAAACTGATTCTGGAACTTCCAAGTTTCTGGAAATCAAATTCCCAGATGAAAATGCCCTATTTGAAGACTTTACTAAGCGTGGAATTTGTAAATCAGAATTGAAGATGCAGTTATCTCGGCCCTGCTTCCTGCATGCTAAACCAACAAAGTTTTTGAGAGAGCTGTATGAACAAAACCACTGTCAGCTTGGACAAAAGAGGACATGGAAAGGAGAGACTGAAGGAGAATCAGCTTTAAGAAGAAAACCGTGGAAGATCTGGACTTAAGACATCTCCTTGGGCCAAGAGAGGAGCCCCACCCATGTGTACAGAGAGGGTGAGTTTGCCCCTGCAGTTGAAGAGGGTGGATGTCCTCACCTGATATTCTGGGAGAGTTTTGCCATCCCAGGGTGCAGAAAGGGTGGAGCACATTCCTCAAAGATTAGGGCAGTTAAGGTCAATACCCCATAGGTCTGAGAGGGGTGTACCTGTCCCCCATGGATTAGAGAAGGCCAGGTGGTCAACCCATTGCTCTGAGAGGGTTGAACCTGTATGTCAAAGGTTAGGGAAGGCAAGGTGGTCAACTCGTTGCTCTGAGAGGGTTGAGCCTGTATGCCAAAGGTTAAGGGGAATGCTATCTTCACCTCACTGTACTAGGGGGGCTAAGACTCTTACCCAAAGATTGGGTAAGACGTGGCAATCACCTCAACAAGTATACTAGGAGCTTCTGTGAAAACAAGCGTAGCAGAGTATCCCTTGCTTTTCAAACTGATAATGCCATGGCATCTCTTATATTGAGGGGTTCTAATAATGCAACATTTAATTATCTCTGGGACAAATTTCCAAGGAAGATCCCTTGGCATGATTCCCAGCACAAAAGTTTAAAGACTAAAGTATCCATGTTAGGTTTTTATCAGATATTTGCCTTCCTCTTAGATGTCGCAAAATGTTGAGCATCATTTTTCAGTATTCTTTTCTGATGCTCTTATTTATGGATGGACAAAAGAAAAGCTGTTTATAGGGAAACTGATTAATCTGTTGCTAAAAACCTAGATGTCATCTACCACAGATTGAAAAGAGAATTTTTCACAGTAAAACATTTTTATTTGAAACGCATGATACAATCATTGCATTACACATTGTTCATTATGCAAAATTTAAGATACAACAAAATTCAATGAGAAAATTATACTTGTTCATAAATGTTATTATTCTTGAGATGTATTTTCTTACAATTATTTTTCTTTGTACATATAATGTCTATTTTTATGTATACTTATGTTTTTACATAATATTTCACACTATATTTCAGTAGCTTTTTTATTTTATTAGACATTTTTAACACATCTTGATATTATTAGACTTTTATTAGACCTATATTAGATTTTTGTAGAATCCACAATTTGATGTATTTTGAATTAGATCTTTCTATGTAATTAACTTCTTTCTAGGAGTGTGCACCATATGATGATTGAGTTTTTATTAAGCATCACAAGGGAAATATAGTGAAGATTTTGTGATCAATTTTGGCCTGTATCAACGAATTTATCTACACAGAAAATGTATTGTTACATTCTTTCACAACAATATTTCTGCAACTTTTAAAAATTCATTTTATTTGGCTTTTATTATATTAAAAGAAATGAGATTGAAAAATGTAAAAATCTGTGCTGAGACGAATAAACACTTTATAATTAATTTAATGGCCAAAAGCTTGCTTTCTCTATATGTAAACAGGTGAAATTTTTTTTGTGTGTGAATCTTTCCTTAATTAATGATAATAAAATCATTTTTTTTGAGTTTTAGAAGCAACTCATAAAATAAAAACAGTAAGCACTCTAGTTTTTTAGGTGAGATTTAGATGGTATTGATCAAGGAATTACAAAATGTTAAATTATATATTTGATAAATATCAAGAAGTTCAGTTCTTCTCTTCATCAAAAATTAAGTGAATCTGATAAATATTATTTGGAAATTAAAAGCCAGCATTAATTTATTTCACAATAGGTGACTTTGGAGTTTAAGCCAAATGAGACACAGAGATTTTCTGTTAATGCAACCTCAATAACATCTACTTATTTCTTGCAAAACCCCAACGAGTGAGGTTTTCTTCTTAGCATTGAAATTAAATTCTTATAATCATTAAGTGCACTTTCAAATAATATAAATATGGTAGGTTAAGTCCTTTGTGGACCCCAGAAAATTGTGTTCTTAAATTGGTCCATAACTATGGTGTGAACATATAATGAATCTTTGATTAGTTTAGATTTAGTTAAAGGTTATTTGATTAGATTATTCCTGTAAGGCATAGCCAGGGTGTGTCTTAATCCTATATAAACTAGTTTTGGACTAGGCACAGAAACAGAGAAATGCCCAGAAGCTGAGAAGAAGCCACAAATGGAGCAGAAAGCAACAGAACCCTGAGGCAAATGCAGAGTTCAGCACATGCTGCTATGTGCATTGCCATGTGCCTTGCCAGAAGAGAAAGGAATCCAGGATCATGAGCAGCTGGTCGTTGGGGAGAAAAACATTGCCTGATGGAGTCCAGATATGGTAATTTTTCTTAGCCTCAGAACTATAAGCTTATATGTTAATAATTCCCCATTGTAAAAGCCAACCCATTTCTGATGCATTGCCTTGAAGCTGTTAGCAAAATAAAACAATAAGTAAAAGTTGAAGGAAGAATAACTTAAAACTAATTCATGACAAATTTTTTTTTGCTGAATCTTTATTGTTAGGATTCCACTATATCATCTCTATGAGTAAAATAACTTTAGCAGATCAGGATTGAGAAACATAAAAAAAAAAAAAAAACCTTGATTTCTTTGTCATACATTACAACAGAATTAGAATGTTATCCCTGATAATTTTTCAATGTCTCAGTTTGTAAAAATTATATTCCTCCATTTATTTCTGACATTTTTTAAAGTTTTTGGTAGGTCTATTAAGGATTTTTATAATTTTCTGAAAAAAATTGGCTCTACTGTTATATTATACTGTCCTTCATATATTTGTAATACAGAAGCCTAACAGTACTATTTGCACAGTAGTTTTATATGGCTATATTATGTTTGTACATCTTTTTTACTAGTCACCTGTTCTTATCAACATCATATGGTTACATCCTGCTTTAAAAAGAGTCCATTATTGTGAGTTTTTATTGTGTTTACTCTACTTATACTAAAAATAATGATTTATGTGCGATTTCAACTTATGCCATATATTTTTAAAAATTTATTTTTCCATCCTGGCTTATTTTCAGGTAATAAAATATGTAATATTAAATTTTATTACCTCTATTGGATATTTTAAGTATACCTCATTCCACCTATTGATTTCTCTAGGTCATAAAAGTTTAAGTCATTCCCAGTAAAATAAAAGCTGAAGTAAATCATTACCACCAGAACTTCTTTTCAAGCATGTTACAGGGAAGAATTCTTCATACTGAAAGGAAAAGGCACCAGACAGTGGATTGAAGGAGTATAAAGGAATAAAGATTTATTGTTAAGGCAACCACACACATAATTTCAAACTCCAGTATTATTTTATAAATTTATAGTTTTTGGACTTATAATATGTAAAGATATAAAGTGCAACAAGTATAATAAAATAGTGAGGGATAGTGGGGCATTGGAACAATGTGTATGTAGTAGTTAAGTTGGTATTAAATAAAACAAGATTGTTATAGATTTAGCACATTGTATAGATTCCCCATCATGATCATAGACAAAATATCTGAAAACAAACAAACAAAAAAAAAAACATACAAAATGAAATGAAAGGGACTCAAAATTTTACATTACAAAAATAAAATAAATATGAACGTAGACATTAATGGAAGAATTGAGGGATAAAAAGTTACAAGATTTACAAACTCCAAATAGCACAAATGGCAAAAGAAAATTCTGCATTATCAATAGCTTCTGTACTTTAAATGTAAATGGACTAAGCTCTCCAGTAAAAAGTCAGAGATTGGCACAATGTTTAAAAAAATACACAGCCCAACCACATGTATTTTACAAGAGACTAATGTTAATTTCAAAGACACAAGTAGATTGAAGGTGAAAGGGTGGAAAAAAAATATTCTTTTCAAATAGTAACCAAAGGAGAGCTCAGGTACTTATAGTAATATCATAAAAATTGAACTCCAAATTCAATTTGTAAAAAGGGACAAAGTAGTACACCATATACTGATAAAAGAGTTAATTCCACAAAAAAAGACATAACAATTATAAATATATATGCAGATTATGCCAACAATAATGAAACAAATATTGATAAATTTGAAGGGGGTAATAGATGGTTCTATGATAATAGTAAGAGATTTCAATATACCCCACTTAATAATAAATATAAAATCTAGATAGGTGATTAATAAGGACATATAAGACATCGGTGATACTATAAACAAAAAAGTACTAACAGACATATATATAAAACACTTCACCCATCAAGAGCAGAATTCACTTTCTTTTCTAGTACATATGGGTCATTCTTCAAAATAGACCATATAAGAGGTGACAAAGTATGTCTTAATAAATGTAACGAGATTGAAATCATACAATGAATCTTCTCTAAAAACACTGGAATGATGCTAAAAATCAAGAACAGGATAACTGGATAATTAAATAATATGTGAAAATTTTTAAAATGCACTCTTAAGCAATCAATGGGTCATAAAATAAATTACAAAGGGATTTAATAAATTTCTTGAGGGAAATAAACAAAAACAAAAGATATAAAAATATATAAGATGCAGAAAACTCAGTAGTGAGAGGGAATTTATCCTCTGAGATTTTTTTCCATTTTAAAACATTTATTGGGCTCTTGACACTTTTGGGGTAGGGAGAGGATGAGCAGTTGAAATACAGGGGCTTCTTTGGGAGCTAGAGGTTGTCCTGAGTACCGTTGTGGCAACGGATGTAGGCCATTTTAAATCAGCACACACCACTCAGAACTGAGTGCGAGAGAGTGTGGTCTATGGTGTGAAATGTGGTCTATGGTTGGTGGCAATGCTCCAGGATGTGTAAGTTCATTGAGGGTGGTGGGCCACACTTGTGGGAGATGTTTATGTGGGAGGTGGGCAACATGGGAATCCCAGTGGGTTCCGTGTAATATTTTGGGTAATCTAAGCACCTCTTAAAATATATGTGTGTATATATATATATATATATATATAACATTTTTGTAAGCAAATACACATATATGCATGTATATTTATATATCATTTTGCAAATGTTTGTATGTATTGTGAGAATTTTGATTTTTACCCACAATAAAAAAAAAATTTATTGAAGTATGTGACTCATACACAAACATGAATAAACAATAAGTGTATAGTAATAGTTGTGAACTTACAAAACAAACATATATAACATCACACAGGACTTACATATCTCACCCTTCCATCAATAACTTGCATTGTTGTTAAACATTTTTAACTAATGATTAAAGAGCATACTCAAAATATTACTACTGACCAAAGTATTCTTCCCCCAACCCACCCTATTATTATTATTTTTATATCATTTTTACATAAACATACATAAAAAAATAAGTGTGTAATAAAGTTGTGAACTTACAAAGCAAACATACATAATATCATTCAGGGGTCCCATACATCCACCCACCACCAACACTTTGCATTGTGAGACATTTGTTTCAAATTATGAAAGAATATTGTCAAAATCTTACTACTATATTATAGTCCTTTTCTTTCATTTGGTGTATTTTCCCGCCAACATACCTTATTATTATTTTTAAAACATATTTTTATGCAGAAGTTATAAACTTACAAAACAATAATGCACATGGCAGAATTGCCAAACAACATGGCTCTATCAACAAACCCCACTGTGGTGCAATATATGCTATAAATTATCATATAATTTAATCCAATTATTACCAGGTCTGTAGTGTACATTTGGAACACATTTTCTATACTCCCCCATTATCAACACAGTACACCTTTGGCATACATGCATGAATATTACATTATTACTATTAACCACACTCTATAGGTCACTTCAGTTGTATTTTTCACATGCTTTTCCACATTCCGACCACCCTGTAATACTGATGTACATATGCTCTAGCTCACAAAGGACACTTTTGCATCTGTAACATCAACCACTATTCTCATCCACCTCTGGGTTTACTGTGTTATTCAGTCATTAGGTTATTCTCTAGCTTTCTGTCAATTGGCATTTACATCCCCATTTTCAGCCACACACCGTTTATACACCAGCTGTTACTCACTTTAATGTGTTACCATCAACTCTGTACATTTCCACACTTTAGCAGTAAAGCTAACTAAAACTTCTCCATACAATAATTATCAGTAGTCCATCTCAGTCCTCCTCTTCTCTCCTTTTGAATGCACCACCTACCACCAAATCTTGAATATATTTTCCTACATTTTATTCTAGAAGCTTTACCGTTCTTGCTTTTATATTTATGTTTTTTTATCCATTTTGAGTTCATTCTTGTTAATAAGGTGTGAGAGAGGGGTCCTATTTCCTTCTTTTGCTATGGATATCCAGTTCTCTGAGCACCATTTGTGAATGGACTGTTCTGCCTGAGCTGGGTGGGTTTGACGGGCTAGTCAAAAATCACTTGACCATAGATATGAGGGTCTGTTTCTGAACCATCAATTTGGTTCTATTGGTCTATGTGTCTGTCTTTATGCCATTATGATGCTGTTTTTACCACTGTAGCTAGGTAATATGATTTAAAGTCCAGATGAGAGTTTTCCACCTTTGCTTTTATTTTTTAAAGATGTTTCTGGCTTTCAGGACCCCTTAACCTTCCAAATAAGTTTGATGATCATGTTTTCCATTTATTTAGAAAGCGCTGAGGAAATTTTTTAAGGGATTGCATTAAATCTATATATCAATATGAGTAGGATTGACATCTTAGGATGTCAATCTATATATCAATATGAGTAGGATTGACTTAGACTTCTAAACCATGAGCATGGAATGTTCTTCCAATTATTTAGGTCTTTTAAAATTTGTTTCAGAAATGAGTTGTAGTTTTCTGAATACAAGTGCTTTACATTGTTGGTTAAGTTTATTTCTGAATATTTGGGTTTTATCTGTCATATTTTATTTTCATCACTTTTTTGACACTTTTACTTTTATTGATATAATCTTCATTTCTAGACTCTCTCCCATGCTTCTCTCTCCTGTGTTTTTATTTCAGGCTGTAGTACAGCCTTTAGTATTTCCTGCAAATCCAATCTCTTGGTTACAAACTCTCTTAAGTTTCTGTTTATATGTGAATATTCAAAACTTGCCCTCATTTTTGAAAGACGGTCTCACCAGATCTAAAATTCTTGCCTGGAAGTTTTTCTCTTTCAGTATCTTAAATATATCATACCACTGTCTTCTTGCCTCAATGGTTTCTGATGAGAAATCACCACTTAATCTTATTGGGTATCCCTTATATTTATGCATGGCTTTTCTCTTGCTTCTCTTAGGATTCTTTCTTTGTCTTTGTCATTTGATATTCTGATTAATATATGTCTCATAGATGGTCTGTTTGGATTTATTCAGATGGGAGTGCGTTGTGCTCCTTGAATATGGATATCTATGTCCTTCAGTAGGGTTGGGAAATTTTCTACCATTATTTCTTCAAATATTCCTTCTGCCCCTTTCCCCCTCTCTTCTCCTTCTGGGACACTGATGATGCATATGTTTACATGTATCTTGCTGTCATTTAGTTCCCTGAGACCCTGTTCATTTTTTTCCAGTCTTTTTTTCATCTGTTCCTTTGTTTGTTCAGTTCCAGAGGCCATATCTTCAAGCTCACCAATCCTTTCTTCAAATCTGCTACTATATGATTCCAGTGTATTTTTAATTTCATTTATTGAAAAAACTTTATCTAGACTGACATAGAAAAAAGGGAAGAACATAAATAACTAATATCAGAAATATAAGGAAGGACATAACAATCAACTCCAAAGAAATAAAGCAGTGTAAATAGCTGCTATGAACAACTGTGTGCAAACAAATTAGATAACCTAGACAATATGGAAAAATTATTAGAATCACACCTACTGCTTACACTGACTCAAGAAGAAATAGAACATCTTAGAAGATTAATAACAACTAGAGAAATAAAATCTGTAAACAAAACCCTCCCCAAAAATAAAATCACAGGGCCAGTTGGGTTCACTGATGAATTTCACCAAATACTCCAAAATCACCAATCCTGTTTAAAGTCCTCCAAAAATATTAATTGGAGGCAACACCTCCTAATTCTTTCAGTGAGGTGAGCATCACTCTAATATCAAAACTAGACAAATATAACACAATAAAAGTATTTACTAATAGCCATTATGAAAATAGTTGCAAAAATACTAAGCAAAATACTAGCAAACAAAATTTTCAATGACATTTAAAGTATTATATAACCTGATCAAGTGGGATTTATTCCAATTAATCAATTATAGTTCAACAAAAGAAAATCAATTAATATAACATGACATTAATAGAAAAGAGTAAAAAAATACTTTTTCCTCTCAATTGATGCAGAAAGGTAATTTGGTAAAACAGCACCTATTCTTGTTAAAAAAACACTCAGAAAAGTAGGAATAGTATGAATTTAACTCAAAATGAAAAATGTCATATATAAAAATCTCAAAGATAACATCATATCCCAAGGTGAAATAATGAAAGCTTTCTCCAGAGATCAGGTTAATAACTATGATTCCCACTGTCACAAGTTTACTCAATATTGTAGTAGAATTTCTAGTTGGAGTAGTTAAACAAGCAAAAGAAATAACAGACATCTAGATTGGAAAAGAAGAAGGAAAATTTTCCTTATTTGGAGATGACATTATCCTACATGTAGACAGTTCTGAAAAATCCAAAACAAAATAAGAGCTAATAAATTAAATCAGCAAAGTGGCAGAGTAGAAGACTAACACAAACAATAAATGTTTTTATACATGAATAATGAACAATTAAAAGAGGAAATCAAAACAAATATCTATTTGCATTACCAAAAGAAAAAATCAAATATCTAGGATTAAACATATCTGAGGGTTTAAAGGGCTTATACACAGAAAACTACAAAACATTATTGAAAGTATGCAAAGAGGACTTAAATAATTGTGAGGAAATACCATGTTCATGGATTGGAAGACTAAATATTATTAAGATGTCAATGATACCTAAAGGGGTTTACATATTCAATGCAATTCTAATCAAATATCCAACATATATCTCTTCAGAAATGGAAAAGCCAGTGAAGAAGTTTGTGTGGAAGAGTGTTTTTGTTTCTTAGCTATTAAAAGCAAATACCACGAAATGTTTCAGCTTAAATAATGACAATTTATTTGCTCATGGTTAGAGTCTGCCGAAACGTCCAAATTAAGGCATCTTGAAGGCAATGCTTTTCACACAAAGACTGGCTTCCAACAATCCTTGGCTCCTCTAACACATGGCAAAGCAACTGGTGAATTTCTGCTGGTATCTCCCTTCTCTTCTGGGTTTCGTTGATTTCAGATTCTTCCTTTGTGGTTTTCTCTTTGTCTGAATTTCATTCTCTTATAAGGGACTCCAATAGAAGGATTAAATATCCTGAGTGAGGTGGGTCACACCTTGACTGCAGCATCCTCATCAAAAGGCTTTACTTACAGTGAGTTTATACCCACATGAATGAATAGATTTAAGAATATTATTTTCTGGGGATATGTACAGCTTCAAACCACCACAAAGAATAATAACCCGAATAGCCACAATCATCTTGAAAACAAAGAAAGGTGTTGGAAGACTAACAGTTCCCAATTTAAAACTTAATTCAAAGCTACAGTATTCAAAACCTCACGATATTTGCACAAGGGCAGACATAGAGGTAAATGGAATAGATTGGGAGTTCAGAAATAAACCCTTATGTCTTAGGCTAATTGATTTTTGGAAAGACTGCCAAGTTCACAGGATGGGGAAAGAATATTCTCTTCAACTAAATGGTGTAGGAAAAACACAACAGCTAGATGTAAAATAGTGAATGTGTCCCCTACATATCACCAAATAAATAAATTAAATCAAATTTAATCAAATACCCAAATATAAGAATGAAAATTATTAAATCTGTTGTGAAGTGAATTACGCAATCACAAAAACATGTTTTTTTTTTTAATGTTCACATACCATAAGGTCTATCCAAAGTGTATAATCAATGGCTTTTTTTACCTCTTAAAATATCCTTTATTGTAAAATTGTAAAATAAAGAGAAAAATAGATTGAAAGGATTGAAAGAAATTAGGTATTTTAAAGGAGAGTACAAACTCAAGTTAGATTTAATATAATCAATTATAAAAAATAGGTATGGTCCAGCCACTGTGGAGGACAGTTTGGTGGTTCCTCAGAAAACTTGCAATAGATCTTCCGTATGATCCAGCAATTCCACTACTGGGTATATACCCAGAAGAACTGAAAACAAAAATACAAACAGATATATGCACACCAATGTTTATAGCGGCATTGTTCACCATTGCCAAAAGTTGGAATCAGCCCCGGTGCCCATCAACAGATGAATGGATAAGCAAAATGTGGCACATACATACAATGGAATATTACTCAGCGGTAAGAAGGAACAAAGTGCTAACACATGGAATAACGTGGATGAATCTTGAAGACCTTATG
>JAKSZT010054149.1:81295-96765 GCA_026826555.1 Tolypeutes matacus | reverse complement strand
ATTGTTCATTATGCAAAATTTAAGATACAACAAAATTCAATGAGAAAATGAAGCTTGTTCATAAATGTTATTATTCTTGAGATGTATATTCTTACAATTATTTTCCTTTGTACATATAATGTTTATTTTTATGTATACTTATGTTTTTACATACTATTTCACACTATATTTCAGTAGCTTTTTTATTTTATTAGACATTTTTAACACATCTCAATATTATTAGTCTTTTATTAGACCTATGTTAGACTTTTGTAGAATTCACAATTTGATGTATTTTGAATTGGATCTTTCTATGTAATTAACTTCTTTCTAGGAGTGTGCACCATATGATGAATGGGCTTTTATTAAGCATCACAAGGGAAATATAGTGAAGATTTTGTGATCAATTTTGGCTGTATCAACTGATTTATCTACACAGAAAATGTATTGTTATATTCTTCCACAAGAATATTTGTGCAACTTTTAAAAATTCATTTTATTTGGCTTTTATTATATTAAAAGAAATGTGATAGAAAAATGTAAAAATCTGTGCTGAGATGAATAAACATATTATAATTAATTTAATGGTCAAAAGCTTGCTTCCTCTATATGTAACAGGTGAAATGTTTTTTTGTGACTCTTTCATTAATTAATGATAATAAAATCAATTTTTAGTTTTAGAAGCAACTCATAAAATAAAAACAGTAAGCACTCTAGTTTTTTAGGTGAGATTTAGATGGTATTGATCAAGGAATTACAAAATGTTAAATTATATATTTGATTAATATCAAGAAGTTCAGTTCTTCTCTTCGTCAAAAATTAAGTGAATCTGATAAATATTGTTTGGAAATTAAAAGCCAGCATTAATTTATTTCACAATAGGTGACTTTAGAGTTTAAGCCAAATTAGACACAGAGATTTTCTGTTAATGCAACCTCAATAACATCTACTTATTTCTTGCAAAATCCCAATGAGTGAGGTTTTCTTCTTAGCATTGAAATTAAAATTTTATAGTCATTAAGTGCACTTTCAAATAATATAAATATGGTAGGTTAAGTCCTTTGTGGATCCCAGAAAATTGTGTTCTTAAATTGGTCCATACCTATGGTGTGAACATATAATGAATCTTTGATTAGTTTAGATTTAGTTAAAGGTTCTTTGATTAGATTATTCCTGTAAGGCATAGCCAGAGTGTGTCTTAATCCTATATAAACTGGTTTTGGACTAGGCACAGAAACAGAGAAATGCCCAGAAGCTGAGAAGAAGCCACAAATGGAGCAGAAAGCAACAGAACCCAGAGGCAAATGCATAGTCCAGCAGATGCTGCTATGTGCATTGCCATGTGCCTTGCCAGAAGAGAAAGGAATCCAGGATCACAAGCAGATGGTCTTTGGGGAGAAAAACATTGCCTGATGGAGTCTAGATATGGTAATTTTTCTTAGCCTCAGAACTATAAGCTTATATGTTAATAATTCCCCATTGTAAAAGCCAACACTTTCTGATGAATTGCCTTGAAGCTGTTAGCAAAATAAAACAATAAGTAAAAGTTGAAGGAAGAATAATTTATAAACTAATTCATGACTAATTTTTTTTTGCTGAATCTTTATTGATAGGATTCCAATATATCATCTCTATGAGTAAAATAACTTTGGCAGATCAGGATTGAGAAACATAAAAAAACTTGATTTCTTTGTCATACATTACAACAGAATTAGAATTTTATCCCTGACAATTATTCAATTATTCAATGTCTTAATTTGTAAAAATTATATTCCTCCATTTATTTCTGACATTTTTTTATGTTTTTGGTAGGTCTATTAAGGATTTTTATAATTTTCTGAAAAAATTGGCTCTACTGTTATATTATACTTTCCTTCACATATTTGTAATACAAAAGCCTAACAGTACTATTTGCACAATAGTTTTATATGCTTATATTATGTTTGTACATCTTTTTACTAGTCACCTGTTCTTATCAACATCATATGGTTACATCATGCTTTTAAAAGGGTCCATTATTGAGTTTTTATTGTGTTTACTCTACTTATACTTAAAATAATGATTTATGTACGATTTCAACTTATGCCATATATTTTTAAAAATTTATTTTTCCATCCTGGCTTATTTTCAGGGAATAAACTTATGTAACATTAAATTTTATTACCTCTATTGGATATTTTAAATATACCTCATTCCACCTATTGATTTCTCTAGGTGATAAAAGTTTCACCTATAAAACAGTTTATTATTCTTGCTTCCAGGCAACAAAGATGGCTATGTAAGAGCCTCCAGGGTTAGTTCTGCTCACAGTTTTCTCAAAACTCTGGAGAACAGTTAAAGCAATGGATTAACTGGCTGATGGCTCAATCAATAAAATGAAACTTATAACTGGTAGGAAATCTGGTCTTTTCTCCAGTCCTTCCCTGTGATCTCATCATCCCTGGCTCTGTTTCTCTGGTAACAGAGTAGCCCTTGTGTGCATTCTGGGATACATGTATGTCAGTTCTAATCTACACAGTAACAGTATGAGAGCCTGACTCAGGACACTCATCTCTGTCTTTCTCTCCCAAAATTTACAAAAGGAAATGAAAGGGACTCAAAATTTTACATTACAAAATAAAATAAATATGAACGTAGACATTAATGGAAGAATTGAGGGATAAATAGTTACAAGACTTAGAAACTCCAAATAGCACAAATGGCAAAAGAAAATTCTGCATTATCAGTAGCTTCTGTACTTTAAATGTAAATGGACTAAACTCTCCAGTAAAAAGTTAGAGATTGGCACAATGTTTAAAAAAATACACAACCCAAAAACATGTATTTTACAAGAGACTAACATTAATTTCAAAGACACAAGTAGATTGAAGGTTAAAGGATCAAAGAAAATATTCCTTTCAAATAGAAACCAAAAGAGAGCTGAGGTACTTATAGTAATATCAGAAAAATTAAACTTCAAATTCAATTTGTAAAAGGGGACAAAGTAGTACACCATATACTGATAAAAGAGTTAATTCCACAAAAAAAGACATAACAATTATAAATATATATGCAGATTATACCAACAATAATGAAACAAATATTGATAGTTTTGAAGGGAGAAATAGATGGTTCTATGATAATAGTAAGAGATTTCAATATATTCCACTTACTAATAGATATAAAATCTAGATAGGTGATTAATAAGGACATATAAGACCTGGATGATACTATAAACAAAAAAGTACTAACAGACATATATATAACACTTCACCCATCAAGAGCAGAATTCACTTTCTTTTCTAGTACATATGGGTCATTCTTCAAAATAGACCATGTAAGAGGTGACAAAGCACGTCTTAATAAATGTAACGAGATTGAAATCATACAATGAATCTTCTCTAAAAACACTGGAATGATGCTAAAAATCAAGAACAGGATAACTGGATAATTAAATAATATGAGAAAATTTTAAAAATACACTCTTAAGCAATCAATGAGTCATAAAAGAAATTACAAGGGGATTTAATAAATATCTTGAGGGAAATAAACAAAAACAAAAGATATAAAAATATATAAGATGCAGAAAACTCAGTAGTGAGAGGGAATATATCCTCTGAGATTTTTTCCATTTTAAAAAATTTATTAAAGTACATCACTCATACACAAACATAAATAAACAATAAGTGTATAGTAATAGGTGTGAACTTACAAAACAAACATATATAACATCACACAGGACTTACATATCTCACCCTTCCATCAATACCTTGCATTGTTGTTAAACATTTTTAACTAATGATTAAAGAGCATACTCAAAATATTACTACTGACCAAAGTATTCTTCCCCCAACCCACCCTATTATTATTATTACTTTTATATCATTTTTGAAAGACAGTCTCACCAGATCTAAAATTCTTGCCTGGAAGGTTTTCTCTTTCAGTATCTTAAATATATCATACCACTGTCTTCTTGTCTCAATGGTTTCTGATGAGAAATCACCACTTAATCTTATTGGGTATCCCTTAAATTTATGCATGGCTTTTCTCTTGCTTCTCTGAGAATTCTTTCTTTGTCTTTGTCATTTGACATTCTGATTAATATGTGTCTCATAGATGGTCTATTTGGATTTATTCACATGGAAGTACGTAGTGCTCCTTGGACATGAATATCTATGTCCTTCAGTAGGGTTGGTAAATTTTCTACCATTATTTCTTCAAATATTCCTTCTGCCCCTTTTCCCCTCTCTTCTCCTTCTGGGACACCGATGATGCATATGTTTACACGTATCTTGCTGTCACTTAGTTCCCTGAGACCCTGTTCATTTTTTTCCCAGTCTTTTTTTCATCTGTTCCTTTGTTTGTTCAGTTTCAGAGGCCATTTCTTCAAGCTCACCAATCTTTTCTTCAAATCTGCTACTATATGATTCCAGGGTATTTTTAATTTCATGTATTGCACTTTTTATTCCCATAAGATCTGCTATTTTTCTATGTATGCTTTCAAATTCTTCTGTTTGCTCATCCAATATCTTCTTAATATCCTTAATTTCTTTAGCCATCTTATTGAATTATTAAAGAGAATTGTTTGAACATCTATGATTTGTTGTCTCAACTCCTTTATGTCATCTGGAGTCTTATCTTGTTTCTTTAACTGGTCCATATCTTCCTGTTTCTTGGTGTGGATTGTAATTTTTGGTTGGTGTCTTGGCATCTGCTTTAATAGAGTATTTATTCTGGGTGCAGTTTCCCTCTTTAGTTAAGGGCTTTCTTGCCCTTTTCCCCTTGCTGTTTGTGTAGTAGAAGCCGAGGATGTAGTTCTGTGCTGTAAACTGTGGAGGCTAAAGCTGCACTCATTGCCCCAGGGACCAATGAAGCTTCTCCCAACTTTCTCCTTTGCAAGGGTTCAGGACAGAGCTACAGCCGTGTGCAATAATCCAAGTCATGCAGACCTTGACTGTAGTTGAACAGAGAGACTAAACAAGTGTCATCCCCCTTTCTTCCCTGACTTGAGCGAGGATTGAGCTGTAGGTGTGAGCAGCAATGTATGCCGTGCCAGTCCACAATGACCACAGTTGCCTTGGTAGACTTCTGGCTGTTCAGTCTGTGTCAACTGAATATACCTGTAGTTACCTGGGGAGGCTAGTGCAGGGCCCACCCGCCTCCTCCCTGCTAGAAGTCGGGCTGAAGCCTAGGCTAGGGCTGCAAGCTAATCTGGGTGAAAGAAACTGGTCTTTATCAGCACTGGGATTTTCAGTCAGCCAGGCTTCCCCTCATGCTGGGGGAGGAGTCATAATGGTAGCTACTGGCCTCTTTCTGATTTGGACAGGATCAAACTTAAGCTGTTCTTAGGGTTATACTTTAGTCAGCCAAGTTTACTGATCAATAGCTAAAATAGATGGCCAACCATCTCTTCCTCCCATTTCTAGGAAATGGAGCTTCCACTTCCAGCCACAAAATAGCTCTTGAAGCAGCTTGCACGACCAAAGTAGGATGATCAATGGCCTCTGTGGAATGGCCTGTACTTTCCTGGAGAGGCTGGCACATGTATTCCCAGCTTCTTACTGCTGGAGGTGGGTTTTATGCTAGGGCTGCAATCTGATCTGGATGGAAAGAAGCCGATCCCTATCAGCACTTTGATTTTCAGGCAGCCCCCCTTCCCCTCATGCCAAGGGCAGAGTTAGAATGGTGGCTACCAGCCTCTTTCTGACTTGGACAGTATCAAACTTTAGGCTCTCTTATGATAATACTTTAGCTAACTGAATTTACTAATCAGTAGCCGAAGTTGGTGCCCAACTGTCTCTTCCTCCCCCATTTTTGAGAAGTGGAGCTTCTAATTCCAGCTGCGGAATAACCTTCAAGGGGGCTTATAGTGCCAGTGGAGGATGAGCATCGACCTCCAGGGTGTGATATGCTCTGCTCATGAATGTCCTCTGCAGATGGGCAGTCTCCTCCTTCCATTTTTTGAAGGATGCTGCAGGTTGCTCTTCTGGTGTCCTGGAGCTCTGAAACAGGTGCTTTGGGTAGCTCTGAGTTATTACTAATAGCCCGGTAACATGAGCTGACTCTAGGTGCGCCTTACTCTGCTGCCATCTTGCTGGTTATCCTATCCTCTGAATTTCCAAAATGAAAAAAAAAAATCAAATATGACACCTAACCTCCCACTTTGAGGTACTAGAAATAGAAGAGAAAATAAACCCAAAGCAACAGTAGGAAGAAAATAAGATTATAGTGGAAATAAATTAAATAGAAAATAAAAACACAACAGAGATATCAATGAAACCAAAAGTTCCTTCTTTGTTAAGTTCAGTAAAATTGAAAAAACTTTAAGTAGACTGACATAGAAAAAAGGGAAAGAACATAAATAACTAATATCAGAAATAAAAGGAAGGACATAACCATCAACTCCAAAGAAATAAAGCAGTGTAAATAGCTCTTATGAACAACTGTGTGCAAACAAATTAGATAACCTAGGTAATATGGAAAAATTATTAGAATAACACCTACTGCTTACACTGACTCAAGAAGAAATAGAACATCTTAGAAGATTAATAAAAACTAGAGAAATAAAATCTGTTAACAAAACTCTCCCAAAAAATAAAATCACAGGGCCAGTTGGGTTCACTGATGAATTTCACCAAATACTCCAAAATCACCAATCCTGCTTAAAGTCCTCCAAAAATATTAATTGGAGGCAACACCTCCTAATTCTTTCAGTGAGGTGAGCATCACTCTAATATCAAAACCAGACAAATATAACACAATAAAAGTATTTACCAATAGCCATTATGAAAATAGTTGCAAAAATACTAACCAAAATACTAGGAAACACAATTTGCCAGGACATTTAAAATATTATATAACCTGATCAAGTGGGATTTATTCCAATTAATCAATTATAGTTCAACAAAAGAAAATTAATTAATATAACATGACACATTAATAGAAAAGGTTAAAAAAAAATACACCTTTTCTTCTCAATTGATGCAGAAAGGTAATTTGGTAAACAGCACCTATTCTTGTTAAAAACACTCAGAAAAGTAGGAATAGTATGAATTTAAGTCAAAATGCAAAATATCATATATAAAAATCTCAAAGATAGCATCATATCCCATGGTGAAATAATGAAAGCTTTCTCCAGAGATCAGGTTAATAAGTATGATTCCCACTGTCACAAGGTTACTCAATATTGTAGTAGAATTTCTAGTTGGAGTAATTAAACAAGCAAAAGAAATAACAGGCATCCAGATTGGAAAAGAAGAAGGAAAATTTTCCTTATTTGGAGATGACATTATCCTACATGTAGACAGTTCTGAAAAATCCACAACAAAATAAGAGCTAATAAATTAAATCAGCAAAGTGGCAGAGTAGAAGACTAACAGAAACAATAATTGTTTTTATACATGACTAATGAACAATTAAAAGAGGAAATCAAAACAAATATCTATTTGCATTATCAAAAGAAAAAATCAAATATCTAGGATTAAACTTATCTGAGGGTTTAAAGGGCTTATACACATAAAACTACAAAACATTACTGAAAGTATGCAAAGAGGACTTAAATAATTGTGAGGAAATACCATGTTCATGGATTGGAAGACTAAATATTGTTAAGATGTCAATAATACCTAAAGAGGTTTACAAATTCAATGCAATTCTAATCAAATATCCAACACATATCTCTTCAGAAATGGAAAAGCCAATCAAGAAGTTTGTGTGGAAGAGTGTTTTTGTTTCTTAGCTATTAAAAGCAAATACCATCAAATTGTTCAGCTTAAAAAATGGCAATTTATTTGCTCATGATTAGAGTCTGCAAAAATGTCCAAATTAAGGCATCTTGAAGGCAATGCTTTTCACACAAAGACTGGCTTCCAACAATCCTTGGCTCCTCTAACACATGGTAAAGCAACTGGTGGATTTCTGCTGGTATCTCCGTTCTCTTCTAGGTTTTGTTGATTTCAGATTTTTCCTTCTGTGGTTTCCTCTTTGTCTGAATTTCATTCTCTTATAAGGGACTCCAGTAGAAGGATTAAATATCTTGAGTGAAGTGGGTCACACCTTGACTGAAGCATCCTCATCAAAAGGCTTTACTTACAGTGAGTTTATACCCACATGAATGAATAGATTTAAGAACATTTTTTTCTGGGGATATGTACAGCTTCAAACCACCACAAAGAATAATAACCCGAATAGCCGCAATCATCTTGAAAAAGAAGAAAGGTGTTGGAAGACTAACAGTTCCAAATTTAAAACTTAATTCAAAGCTACAATATACAAAACATCATGATATTTGCACAAGGGCAGACATAGAGGTAAATGGATAGAATTGGGAGTTCAGAAATAAACCCTTATGTCTTAGGATAATTGATTTTTGGAAAGGCTGCCAAGTTCACAGGATGGGGAAAGAATATTCTCTTCAACAAATGGTGTAGGGAAAACACAACTGCTAGATGCAAAAGAGTGAGTGTGTCCCCTACATCTCACCAAATAAATACATTAAATCAAATTTAATCAAATACCTAAATATAAGAATGAAAATTATTAAATCTTTTGTGAAGTGAATTATGCAATCATGAAAACATGTTATTTTTAATGCTCACATACCGTAAGGTCTATCCAAAGTGTATAATCAATGGCTTTTTTTACCTCTTAAAATATCTTTTATTGTAAAATTGTAAAATAAAGAGAAAAATAGATCGAAAGGATTGAAAGAAATTAGATATTTTAAAAGAGAGTACAAACTCAAGTTAGATTTAATATAATCAATTATAAAAAATAGGTAGCATAGCAACAAGACTTTATAAATATAAATATTAGTTCAATAAAATATAAATTAATAATAACATAATTATAATTTTTATACTACTGCTCTACTGGACATAATAATCTCTATGAATGAATTTAATTATTTGTTTAGTTATTTAATGTCCATTTAGGCCATAATTCTTTCTAGATAATAAAATTCCTATTTGGGAATTCTTCACATCTTATTGGACGGAATTACAGCAGATAACAATTTAACAACTCATAATTTTATGAGACAGAAAAACTCAAAATCTTGTTCAACAGTAGTCATGCTAAATCATTATTGATCCAGATAGATTATTTTAATTAAAGAGTATGAATAAGAAAGGGTTAAAGAAAAATTAAGTATCCAAAAATATATTCTCTTCTTCAATCCTCCTCAATTAAAAGCAGATGTTTTATTTGTATGAAAAAAATACAGAATTCTGATCACAGGAACAATTTACCAGTTGCACTGAATAATTATTGTTATTATATTATAAGGCTGTTATTTTACATTTATCTGGTGTACTGCAGCTCCTTTTTGTTTACTATTTGCATGGAATAACTTTTTCCTCAGTTTAGGGTATGAACAATGGACTAGAGTAGACTTAATGTTAGCTATCATTGATGTGGAGGCAGTAGCCACTGGAGGTTCTGAGGGGAGGGAGAGGGAAAAATAAGTGTAATATGGGACATTTTTGGGGACTTGGGAATTGTCCTGAATGACATTGCAATGACAGATACAGGTCATTATATATCCAACCTTTCACCTTTAACCTGGTTGTGTCCATACATCTGAGGTGGATCTCTTGTAGACAACATATTGATGACTCATATTTTTTTATCCATTCTATCAGACTATGTGTTTTCATTAGGGAGTTTAATCAATTAACATTCTGTAAAGGCATTACTTCATCCATTTTGTCCTTTGGCTTTCTATTGTCATATCATTCTATTGTCTGTCTTCTTATCCTTTAGTTTACCCTTGCTAATAATCTTCATTTCTAAACTTTTCTCCAAGTCTCTCACCCCTGCTTTTTCCTTTCAGACTGCAGTAATCCCTTTAGTATCTCTTACAGATCTGGTCTTTTGGTTACATATTCTATCAGTTTTTGTTTGTCTATGAAGACTTTGAACTCAGCCTCAATTTTTAAAGGTTTTTATTTTTTTTTATTTTTTTATATTTTAAAAGATACTCAGATTACTTAAATGTTACAAAAAAATATAGGGATTCCCATATGCCCCACCTCCCATACCCCCCACAACTTTCCACAAAAGCATCCTTCATTAGCGTGGTACATTATTGCAATTGATAAACACATCCTGGCATTTTGCCATTAAACATGGACCATAGTTCACATAGTAGTTTTTGAAGGAGAACCTTGCATATACAGAATTATTGGCTGGCAATTTTTCTCTTTCACTACCTTAGATACATTACATCACTTTCTTCTCTCCTCCATGGTTTCTGATGAGAGTTTGGCACTTAATCTTATTGAGCTTCCTTTGTTTGTGATGTGTTGCTTTTCTCTTGCTGCTTTAAGAATCCTCTCTTTATCTCTGATATTTGTCATTCTGAATAGTATGTGTCTCATGAAAAGTCTATTCAGATTTATTCTTTTTCGGGTGTGTTGTCCTTTTTGGATATTGGTATTTATGTCTTTCATAAGTGTTGGGAAGATTTCAGTGAGTTTTCTTCAAATATTGTTTCTGCTTCTTTTCCATTCTCTTTCCCCCCTGGGACACTGATAATGCACATTTGTGTATTTTGCATTGTCATTCAATTACCTGAGATTCTGTTCCAGTTTTTCATTCTCTTCTCTTTCTGTTCCCCTGTCTTTTCCAGTTCAGATGTTCTGTCTTTGAAACCACTAATTTTTCTTCAAGCAATTGAAATCTGTTCTTTTTGGGTCTTTAATAAATTTTTGATCCCTTCCATCATGTCTTTTATTCCCATAAAGTCTGTTACTTTTCTTGGCAGGCTTTCAAATTGCTCTTTCTGATCTCCCAGTGTCTTCTTAATATTGTTTATTTACATAGTCATATTTTCTTTAAGTTCTTTGAAGTGATTTAGGAGAGTTGTGGGAATATCACTGATTAATTGCATTAAATCCTCTATCTCTTCAGGATATTTGGTTTGTTCTTTTGGCTGGGCCATCTCTTCCTGTTTCCTAGAATGGCTTTGTAATTTTTTTCTGATGTGTAGGCATCTCAAAATATTGGTGAAATTACTCTGATGGCTAATTTCTCTCTTTTGCCTATTGTTTTTTTCCCACAACTCTTATTTGATAGTGGGTCAACTTATTCTCAGTCTTTAAATTGTCCAACTTCAGTTTTCAAAATTGGGCCAGGGACTCACTAGCAGTGAACAGATTTTCTCCCAGGGTTTGGATACAGAGAGCATGAACAGTTTTTGTCCATGCAATTTCCAGAGCAGCCTTCAGATGGTGTTAGTCAGCCCACCTTTCCAAGTTGGGGTTTCAGCCTTGGCTTTTCTGTCTTCCTGTGTGGACTCTTCAGATTCAAGTCTCAAAGTGGGCTCCGCTAGCCAAATTTACTAAAGAAAATCACCGCAACCCCCCTCCCTTTCCCTTGAAACAGATAGAAGGAAGATGTCTATTCCCTTCTTAGTCAGCTGCAGTGAGCCAGGTGTTCTACCCCAGCTTAATATATTGGGGTGGAGGAGGGGAGTCCTTCCTGGCCGCTACGGGAGCTCAGTAACCCAAGTTTGTCATTTTGACTTCTTCGTCTCTGTGTCCCTCACACTCCTGGAAGTTGTGTAGTACTGTCCTGTCTGCTGGCCATCAAAGCATGGCCCTCAATCAGCTTCAGGCTTTCTCCATTTTCTTTGTGAGACCATTCAGTGCTGCCTGTTAGTCCATCACCATCTTCCCCCACCATCGAAAACATGTTCTTAACATTAACAAATTCCTCTGGGTGTGAATCCATTTTAAATAGAGCTTTCTGAATATGTTATTTTTAGTAAAAGTATGGCAAAATTCATCAGTTTGGGCTTTAATCCAATTACTGGAGTCCTTTATAAGCAGAATGAAATTTAGACTTAGATAGAAAGCCACAGAAGAAGCTGGAAATCAGTGGGATCTGGAATAGAAAGGAGAATGATGTAACCATTTCTACCGCCACATGACAGAAAAGCCAGAGATGAAAGATCCCTGGCTGCCATCCCCAGTACAGCACAGTGTTGAGAAGAAAGAATCATTTTTTGATGCCTCAATTCTGCCAGCCTCAAACCGTGGGTTAATAAATTCCCATTGTTTAAGCCAACTGATTTATGGCTCTTGATTTAGCATCCAGGAAACAAAGACAACTCCTAGAGGGAAACATAAGGAAACTTTCAGGGTCCTGCAGTAGGCAATGGTTCCTTAACATTTACATCAGAAGCACAGGAAAAATAGATAAATGGGACTTAATCAAATTTAAAACTTTTGCCCAATGTAATACTTTATAATAAGAGTAAAAATATAAAGCACTACCTTCAGAATGGGAGAAAATATTTGCAAATCATTGATCAGATAGAGGTTTTTTTATGCAGAATATATAAAGAAATCCTTCAACTCGATAACAAAAAGACAATCAACTCAATTAAACTGGGCAAAACTTCAATATATATTTCTCTCAAGAAGATATAGAAATGATCAATAAGTACATGAAAAAATGCAGAAAATCATTACAGGGAAACAAAATTCAAGTACAATAGGATATAACTTCACACCCACTAGAAAGTAGAAAATGACAAATGTTGTATAAAATGTTTAGAAATGAGAAGACTAGTCCATTGTTGGTGGGATTATAAAATGGTGCTGGTACAGTTGCTGTGGGAAATCTTTGGTGGATACTGAGGAAGTTATGCATATAATTATTATATGACCTGTTATTCCCACATCTACGAATAAACCCCAAAGAAATGAAATTGTGAATTTGAACAGATATTTTCACACCAATGTTCATAGCAGCATTATTCACAAGTGCCAAAATATTGAAGCAACCCAAGTGTTCATCAGATAAACGGGTAAAGAAAACATATATAGATACAATGAACTATTATTCAACCATAAAAGGAATGAAGTTCTGATACATGCTACAGCATGCAAAAACTTGAAGACATCATGTTGAGTGGAATAAGGAAGACCTAAAAAACAAATATTTTATGATCTCACTGATATGAAATAATTAGAATATGCAAATTCATACAGTAAAAACTGGAATGCAGGTCCAGTTACTAGGTCCTGGAGTGGTGTTAGGGAATTAGGAGTTAAAACTTAATTTGTACAGAGTTTCAGATTTGGTGTTCTGAAAAATTTAAGTAATGCATGGTGGTGATGGTAGCACAACATTGTGACTGCTATTAACACCATTGAATTGTATATTAGTAATTGGTTAAAATGGAAAAATTTTGTTTGTATATATGATACAGAATGAAAATGAAAAACAATAGAATTGTACAAAATAACAGTGAATCCTGATATAAACTATGGAAGATGGTTAACAGTACGTTTATAGCAATTTATTCTCAACATTTCTAATATAGGGACTGCAATGATACAAAATGTTAGCAAGGAAAACTGATTTACTGAGGAGGCATATGTGAGCTCTACTTTCTGCATGCTTTTTCTGTAAAAGTACAACTTCTTTAATCAATAAGACAAAAAATATTATTGTACCTCCTAATATAAAATGTAAGAGCCCCAACATTTCTAATTTCATTTTTTCTTAATCATTGCTTCCATGTATTTTATATACATATGTAAATGAATATTACAAACCTGAAAATACACTGCTGTTATTTTGTTGTGTACTCATTTGTCTTGTCTTTAAAGAAATTTCCCATATTTTCCATAACTTGCACACATCATTAATTTTTTTAGATTCACATTTTCTCTGATATTATTTTCTTCAGGTGGAGACTCCAGTTATTCTTGTACCACATAGGTCTTTTGACAACAAATTTTCTGAACTTTCATTTACCCTAAATGTCTCCATATCACACTTGAGTTTCACAGATATTTTCACTAGATAGAATTATTTTTCTTATTTCCTTTACACTTTGTAGATTTTTTTCTTCTAATCTTCTAGCTTCAGCTCCCTACTTCTCCAGAAGTTCTTCCGACCATCCCCATCCAGCCATGTTTTATGTGTTCACCCTGCCCTACTCTGACTGCTTTGAAGTGTTTCTTTTTATCTTTCATTTTCTGCAGCTTGATTAGGATGTGCTTCTGTATGTGCATATGTGTGCATGCATGTGTGTATTGGATTTATATTCTTTTATATTTAGAATTTCTTATATCTTTAAGTTGATTACTTTCCTCCAAATTTTACAAAATACCAGTTGCTTTTTATTCAAATTTTTGATCCACTTTGTCTCTGTTCTTGTTATTTAAAATATTTTGTTGTTGTTGTTACTTATCTCTTAGCTCCTCAGTTTGAAAAGCATTTATTGATCTGATTTTGAGTCTCCTGATACTCTTTTCAATAGCCTCCAATCTCCTATTGAGTCCTTTTGGAAATTTTTTCATCATATTTATTTTACTTTTCCTTTCTAGAATTTCTACTTAGTTCATTATATTTTATTCCGTATTTTTGTTCTGCTGTTTTCTCATCTATGTCCTCATTAGGACCATCTTTTCCTTAAGTCATTAAACATATGATTAAAGTTATTTTAAAGTCCTTGGCTTCTAATGCAATTTTTGGATTCATCTTGAAATTTGTTTCTATTATCTTTTTTTCTTTAACATGGTTCACATTTTCTTGCTTTGTCTTATGTGTTATTTTTTATAATATATGGTACTTTGTAAGTGATATATTGTAGGGAGTTTCATTATGTTATCTTTCCATAAAGTCCATTTAGTTTTTTTCTGACAGGCAATAAATGAATAACTGTGATGGTTAGGCTAATGTGTCAGCTGGGCTAGGTAATTGTGCCCAGTTGTTTAGTCAAGCAAGCACTGGGCTAATTGTAATACAAGGGCGTTCATGGGCTTTGGTCATCAGTGAGTTTACTGTATAGATGGCTGATCACATCTATGATCAACCAGGGAGATTGCCATCAGCAATGAGTGACATTTTATCCAATCAGTTGAATGCCTTAAAAGGGGAAGTGATTTCAGCATTCAAAAAGAATTTGCCAGCACATCTTTGGACAGCCAACATTTCCTGGAAATTCATCAAGGAATTTCTTTGGACTTTCATTGGAGCCCCTGGTTTGCAGCCTGCCTGAGGAAATTCTACTATATGAACCCGTATGGTCACATGAGAGAATCTTATAAAATCTCATACCATTTACAGATATCTCCTCTTGATTCTGTTTCCTGGAGAACCCTAATACAATAGCAATGCCTTTTGAACCTCTCAGACTTTATATTATGTGTTAAGGAAAATGCATTTCATTTTTGTCTTCAGTCTTAGGGCATGGTATTCACTTCAGGTATTTTCCTTTCTTAGAATGTGTGGCTTTTTTTTTTTTTTTTCCTGCCTTAACTTCCTTCCTGAGTTAATCAAAGATGTTTATCCTACTGGTTGCCATAACGCAGCTTCTCCCACCCTTCATGACCTCTGATATTTATGTACTGCTCTCAGCCATGTAGTAGCCTCTCTTGGCCTACCGAGTCCCCATCTGCATATGTGCAGATCAGTATTAAACAAAGGGCCTACAGTTAATCCAAGTGCAATAATTGAGGTGCTTTTATCTCCCTATTTTTTATCTTCTAACT
>JAKSZT010054148.1:541462-552042 GCA_026826555.1 Tolypeutes matacus | reverse complement strand
AACAACCATGAAATGCTGAAATCACTAATGATTAGGGAAATGCAAATCAAAACTATAATAAATAACATTTCACACCTATCAGAATGGCCACTATTATAAAGACAGAGAACTAAAAGTGTTGTAGAGGATGTGGAGAGACAGGAACACTTATTCACTGTTGGCGGTAATGTAGAATGGTAAGACACTGTGGAGGATTGTTTGGCAATTCCTAAAGAATTTGAACATAGACTAGCCATGTGACCCTGCAATACCACTACTGTGTATATACCCAGAAGAACTGAAAGCCATGACACAAACGGAGATCTGCACACTGATGTTCATGGCAACATTATTCACAATTGACAAAAATTGGAAACAACCCAAGTGTCCATCAACAGGTGAATGGATAAACAAACTGTGGTCTATTCACATGATGGAATATTATGGAGTTGTAAGAAGAAATGAAGTCGTAAAGCATATGACAACATGAATGAACCTGGAGGACATTATGTTGAGCAAAGCAAGCCAGGCACAAAAGGACAAATACTTTATGATTGCATTACTATGAACTAAATATATTGTGTAACATATTGTATGATTTAAAAAAAATTTATAGGTATCCAGTACATTTAATTGAAAAATATATGTTTTTATTCAACTGATTTCCTTTTAGTTTTTAATTGTTTATATTTTCAATTATTAAATGTACAAAATAAAGTTTAAAAAAAGAAAAAAAATGAAGGATAGAGTTCACTGACCATGCTAGACGTACTTGAAGCCCAATGACTCCCCATACAGAGTGCCTCAATCTTGGGGAAGAAATGCTTCCTTTGAATTGAAAGTCTAAAGGTCACTAAGACATCCCAGAAAGAAGTTCCATATGATTACTGTTACAAAATGGTGTGATTTGTTTCTGAGGATTTTTTTTTTTTTTTTTTTTTAGCTCACCTGAATTTCATGTCACAATTGGCAACAAAAGTTACCAGATATGGCAAAGGGTCTTACGGAAACAACTGGCATTGTGGAAAGACACAATCTATGTTACTCGTGTTCATGTCAAGGGCAAGGGCTATATCATGATAAGACATCTATGGAATGACATAGCCAATGAAGGAAGCATTAAGATACTTTGCACATCCAATGAGGCTGGAGATCCCAGTGAGAGAGAGAGTCTGAGGATGATCCCTACTTGGAGGATGAGAACATTGAATTTACTCTCAGTGACATCCATGAAATAAGTGAATTTCCCTTGACTGCTTCTTCTGCTGGGTGGATCCACCACTGAACTAGATATGAAAATTCTGACACCATGGAATTACAGTCCCAGGAACATGGAGTACCTCTGTATTAGTCAACCAAAGGGGTGCTGATGCAAAATACCAGAAATCTTTTGTCTTTTATAAAGGGTATTTTTTGGGAGGTAGAAGCTTACACTTAACAGGCCATAAAGTGTAAGTTACTTCCCTCACCAAAGTCTGTTGCCATGTGTTGGAGCAAGATGGCTGTTATTATCTGCAATGGTTCAGGCTTTCTCTTCCTCTTAATGCTCTGTGGTCCCATCTTATTCCAATATCTGTTGTAGGCTTAGATAAGTGTCATCTCTTTCCCAGGGCTCATTCCTCTCCAGGCTTAGCTGCTTTATTCTCTCCACAATGCTAGCTGTAAACCATCAGATGAATGACTCATCTCTCTTTCTGGGGCCTCTCTGCCATGTGTAATGGAGCCTTCTCTCTTTCCTCATGTATCTTCTTCTCTGTGCATTTTCTTCCTGAGGCTCCAGCATTAAAATTCCCACTAAATCCTCTGCAATGTAATTTTCTCTGTGAGTCCCTGTCCACCAAGGGGTCAGGGATTCAACATCTTACTGACATGGCCTAATCAATGCCCTGATCATAATTTAATCACACCCAGAGGAACAGACCAGTTTACAAACAGAATGCAATATCTCTTTTTGGAATTCATAAATAATACCAAACTGCTACAACCTCTCTCATTAAATTTCTAGTATATAGAAATTGAACTTTATTCTAACTTGGACATAGTGACCTTAGTAAAGTTACTAATTACCTCTAAATATTTTTGCTAATTTAATAGTTGTTTGTGATACCCAATCATGTCCTCTTCAATCAAAAACAATTTTCTTTTCCATGTTTACTGATTTTTCTTTCCACTCTTTGACTTATTACACTATCTCCATCATAATATCAATAAAAAACTGAAGTGGTTAGAGAGGACATCCTTTTCTTGGTCTCAATTTAGGGTAAAGCATCCAGTCTTTCAATATTAAATAAAATATGAAGTGTAGTAATGAGAAGAGAAATACTTCTAATGGTCCCATTTTAGTGGGAAAACATTCAGCAGTTTTTTAAAATTATGTATGAAATTAGCTGAAAGGTTTTTATATAGTGATACCAGATTTTAAGATTCCCAAAATTAAGATCAAGGGATGGATTTCTACATCTGGATCATCATAATGACATTGCCTATGGGTCTTGTAGATTTTTTAATATATTACTTTTCTTATTATGAACAAGATTTTTGCAGTGGGTTCTGACTGATACTCCCTAATGGGCCATTAACTAGGGGCAAGGGGAACAATCTGGACTTCTGCTTGACTCAGTGAATTACTACCTGCAGGACTTTCTCATACACTGATAAAGACTCTAGTCAGTGAAATGAAATACTGTGTCTTCTAAAATCAGAAACAATGTAACCAATTCTGTTCCGATTCTTCAGATATTTAATCATTGATTGAAAAATATGTCCACTACCGACCCATTAGAGGCAACCACAAAACCATATTCATTTATCTCAGAAGACTCCTAAATCAAAAATTTCACATATTCTTTTATTCCCAAACTTGTAGTATTTCCACCACTGACCTCCATAACTCACCCCTGAGATACCCACTCATTTGGCCAAACTTCTCAAACAATAACCCTCACAGAGACAAGATAAACGATGCCCAGAAGCTTCCCAATTGCTGAATAAATGACTTCTCATTGTAAATATTCTCCATTATGAATTTTCTGAAACACCCCCAAGGGGTTTCATCCTAGTAAAGACTTTTCTCTCTTATTTTATGTTTTCATAGTTATCCCTAAACTGAGTTTTCTTTAGCACATCAAGGCTTCAGTTTTTCTGAAAGATAGTGCACAGTGATTACAGACCTAGTGTTTCACTCCTGTATATTTCACTTATTTTATTTAAATTATAAAGTAAGGCATTCCCATATTGAATACAGACATAGAATTTCTCACATTTGATTTCTCTGACTCTCCACTTCCATTAGGTATATATTGTGAGTTCTCTGATATGGTATATCATCAAACCATCTTGTAAGGCCTATGCTACATAGAAGATACTCATATGGATTCTCTCCCTTATGAATTTCCATAGATTATCTCAAGTAGTACTGATGACTAAAGACACTTCCATATTGATGGAAAAACATAGTGTTTCTTCAGTATGTCAGTTCTTTGGTGTGTTTAAAGGGACTTCTTTAAAGACACTTCTATGGCTGAAGTTTCTTTCATATTCAAAGCATTTATAGCATGAGTTCTCTCATTCCATCTAAGGTCAGAATATTGACTAAAGGCTTTCCCACATTGGCGACATTCAAAGGATTTCTCTTCAATTTGAATAATCTCATGTTGTCTAAGGTTAGAAAAATTGAGATTTTCCCACTTAAATGATATATTTATAGTTTTTGTGCATTCTTTCATGTTGCCTGAGGGCATAACTATGAGTGAAAGTTTTCCCACATAGATGATATTTATAGGGTTTCTCTCAATATGAGTTCTCTCATGTTCTTTAAGTGAAAAATAATGAAAGAAAACTGTCACAGATAGATGAAATTCATGAGGCTTCTCTCCAGTGTAAGATCTTCTATGGTGACTGAGGGCAGTAAAATGGATGAAGGCTTTCCCATTTAGATGACATTCATAGACTTTCTATCCATAATGAATTCTCCAATTTTGTCCAAGAATAGAATATTGACTGAAGGCTTCTCCACATAGATAACACATAGGGCTCCTTTTGTCTGTGAATTATCTCATGTTGCCTAAGATGAAAAATCTAATGAAAAATTTCCCACAAAAGGCTTCTCTCCAAAATGAGTTTCATTGATTTGTTTAAGAACAAAAGGCTATAGCACTTCAATGACATTCACATGATTTACTTCTTGTAAGATTCTGCTTATTTTGAGCAAAAGATGACTGGTCACTGAGTATTTTCCAAGTGGTTTGCTAAAAAATGATTTCTTTTTCATGTCAATTAATGCATGATGCATCACTGTGGATCTGTAAGTGGAATCTTCTTGCAAATAATTACATTTAAAGGAATTCTTTTAGGTGTGAGATCTCTACTGTGGGGAATTACATGGGAGATTATAAGGTATTCATGCATATACATCAAAGTCTTCATTTCCCTACATATGAATCCTAAACTGATTCTCAAGTTATAGTATCCAATGAAAATCTTGCCCATGTCACTTTCAAGTACACATTATTCTCCTCCATATATGGAGATTTGCTCTATTATAGCATCTCAATTGCAGAGCTATCTGATCAATTGAGATTCAAGATGTTTCAAAGTTTATTTATGTGAACCATGTGTATGCAGTTGTCTTTTTATAAAAATGTGGTTAGAGTTTTGCATTCAGGTTAAGTTTTCCCTAATTTCAAACTATTAGAAATTTTTAATATTTAATCCCTAAATTAATTACAGTTAGTTGATTGTACTGAATTCCTAATTTATTCCATCTCCAGGTATCTATTTGTAAAAGTAAGGTTCATTCCAATGATCCTTACTGATGACATGCTGTTACAAGTGTCTGTCCTACAAATAGGTTGAATGAATATCATTTATTTTTTTAAGATTTTATTTATTTATTCATTTATCCCCCCCTTGCTGCTTGTGCCCGCTGGGTCAGCCAACCACGCCGCGCAGGCGGGCCCGCCCTCACCAGGAGGCCCCGGGAACCGAACCCGGGGCCTCCCATATGGTAAACGGGAGCCCTACTGATTGAGCCACAGCCGCTTCCCGATTTATTTTTTATTTTTGAGCCATTTTTCCTTCCTGTAAAAATTATGTGTGGGGGTTGATAATATATTTGACTGGGCTCTTAATAGTTGTTAAATGTCTGGGCAATGTGCACTTGGTCTCATCACTACACCTTTAGGAGTTTACAATGAATCTGAAATTTCTCATTAGACTAGTCCCCACAATATATATTATGAGACAATAAAAGGATTTACCCAAGGAGTTCATGACTCTGGGTTTGCCACTTTTGGCAGATTGTTGCTACCTTGGCTTGAGGTTAAGAAAAATGAGAACTTAATTAGAAATCTGTCTATCACAATAGAAGAACATATGGAATCTACTGCTTGAGCTAGAGCTTCATAGGAAAAGGCATTAGATTCATTACCTAAACTTCTTTTAGACAATAGCATAACCAAATTTGATTATATATTAGCTGAACAAGGACTCATTTTTGACATTGAAAGCTGGAAAATGTGCTTACTAAAAACTTCTTCACTTAAGTAGCTCTAAAAATTCTAATACACTAATTGAGTTGGTTTCTATTAATCTAATTTTAGAACTTTACTCTTTGCACTTAGTTCCCAAAAGGATATTAACCAGAACTTCTCAATTTTGTTTACAGGAATAAGATAATGTCTCAACTGAAAGCAATACCAGATAGAATGGTGTCAGGAGAACCTGTAAATCTGTAACTTTCCTCAGAGACTAAAAAAATTGCTTGATATCCTTGAGTGTTTAGCTGAGAAATGAAGACCTTGCACATAGGCACCTGCGTAACAATATCTAAACTGTGGTTTATAAGCTGCTGAAACTGAGGACAAGTTTATTATGCTTGAGATAATGCAGAACTGAGAATTTGTACATATCCTCTTCACAAGACCCCTGGAAGCATGACTTGGATCTGAGGGCCAAGGACTGAGCCTGGCATGGGACAGGTGTTGTGCTTATGTGAAGATGGCCAATAACAGTAGTGCCATGGACTCATCACAGTAAGATGCTGGGTGGGAAAGGTGCACCAGTGTGAGACTAGGCAAGGGACACCCTGGACTGGACTGGCTACAGAAGAAGAAGAGATGTTCCTGAGTGCTGGGCAGTAAACAAGAGGCTTCCTCCTCACCCTGGCCTGGTAGGCTAAGACAAGTTCCCGGGATGTACCTGACAGGAAGGGCCACTCAGGCTGGGCAGCTACCAGTTGGTGGAGCCAGGAGGAGTGCTGTTGGTTTTGGTTCGATGATTGGGGAAAGGTGGGTCACTGCAGTGGTGGGCATGGGGCACAAATGGACTGGTAAAAAGGGTGTGTGTGATTGTTGTGGAAGGTGGGGTGCACTTCCAGGTACTGAGCCATGGTATGATGTCAGAATTAAAAAGCAGATACCCTCCTTTTTAACCCACCTAGCAGCATGCCCAGGACCCCAGGTTGCCCTTGGACTCTGGTTTTGTGGACAGGTAGCCTGACACTGCCAGTATCATCTCACTGCCTGGCCTGCCTTTTAGCTGCCCTTGTCACACCAGGATGTTGATGCAAGCCAAGAAAGAGGCATACCACTGCATCTGGGGTGTCCTTGTGGCTGATGGCAGCAAGCAGGTGTCAGGCAGTGGGGTTCTGCAGCCCCTGCACCCAGGTGAGACTCCATAGCACCATCCAGTGCAGGCTCTTGAAGGTCCAGGCCACAGAAACCACAGTTTTCTATACTATTACCTTGAACATGACTGATGTAACTCATCTCTGGACCTAAGCTGGATTGGGCCTGGGTAGTACTTGAATGAGAGAAACAGCCTGGGAATGTCAGGTGACTTTTCTAACCACATCTCTTGCTCTCCCTCTTCATTTGGCCACTGCCACCCAGAGAATGGCTGCCTCTAGTCAGTGCCTCAAACTCCTCCCCCCACCTGCATGGCCATCTCCACCTCGACATTGCCCACAGTAACACAGACAGGCAGCAGCATCCCAGCCCTTCTGTAGGACACAGAGTCCCACACAAGCTGTGGCCTGGCAAGGACAGTAGAGACCCAGACTTCTGAGGCCAAGCTTCCTCCTGCTAGACTTCTTTTCAGCTATCATGCCCCCTTAACCCATGGCACCTGCAAATAAATTGTGCACACCAGGGGCTACCCTTGGCTTTCTTTGCCTTCCCTTGCACAACTGGGATAAGCCAAGGGAATACTCCTTCCCTTTGCCCCTGGGCCCCATCCTGCACACTCCTCTTGTTAGCAGAATGCTCTGGGTTCTAGCATCTAAGTTCTTGGCTATATCACATAAAATAATTTAAGGACATACCATAGGCTAAGCAATAGAGTAAGGAATTTATTAAGAAACAAGAAGACTAGAAATGAGATAAGTTCACAACCTGAAACATCAGGGTGGGCATGTTACATGGTGAGATGTGACCTCAGGGTCCCAGGTTAGGCCTTTTAAAAGCCTTTCCTCCTCCACTTTCCTAAAGTTGGGGAGGGTTCACAGCTGTTTGCTGTTCTGTTTTGATGCCACACTTGTTATTTCTCATGGGACCAATGGGGAGGCCTGTTGTTTGGACTTATCCAGGGCTTCTCCTTGGCCCTGGAAAGAGTTCAAAATGAGAACTTGTGGCCAGAATCTAGGTGGGATTTTCTGGCTTTGTTTTTTAGTAGCAAAGGGTTTCTAGGCAGGGTCTCATGGCCATGTTCTTTGCCAGGCCCCAGCTGCCTTCCCTCTTTCCCTATACTAACCTGCCTCAATTCTCCCCTCAGAAAGCTTATACCCTGGTACTTAATGGGGTACTGAAAGGTGGTGGTCATTCTTCTGAAACTGCTTCCTGGTAGTTAGTGGGAGTAGTCCCTGCCTGACAGGGTTTAAAGCCCTCTAGCTATTTTATTGAGGTTGAATGAAGAAGAGTCTGTCACCATGGTAGGAACTGGATTAAATCTCCATGTGACTAGTATGTTGTTTTGGAAGGTATTGATTATAAAAGAAATAAACTAGTTAGAATTTAATGTACACTGTCCTTTTAAAAGAATAAAGAAGATGGTGGTAAGTGGCCCAAAAAGGGACCAAACATGATGTACTGAACACAAGGGTGAGAAAGGCCAAGTGCCTTCAGAAGCTGCATCCTCCTAAATCTGATGGGAAACAGCATTCTTCAATTTCTCCCATGCTGTTGGTTAACTCTAGGGAGAAATTGTGGTAGACATGCTGGGTTTGGTATAAATTGCCAACCCCAATTCCCACAGTGGTAGTTATGCCTAGGATAACCACCTATGTTAGGAGAGTATGAAGAGAGGCAATACCTTAGACATAAACTCACAAAGACAGTATAGTCAAAAACAAAGCAAGCATATGACAAGAAAAATAAAAACAGTACTTAAAAGAGCCATTCCTTAATCTTACAAGCACATTCATTAATTACTTAGAAAATAAATTAGATTTTAACATGTTCAATACTCTCTGCATATGATCTAGAATAGGAGAGATATTATTATATTCATCAAGGTACAGCACTTAATACTAATCAATACACAAGTTCCTCTTTGAGCTGTGGTTAAGAGATCTAAGCTCCAGGTTTGCAATACCACACATGTTGTCTCTAAAGGGAGCAAAGCCATAATGCCAATTGTGTTAAAGTTCTACTCACATTACTCTTATAATTATTGCTCCACTTGGTATGTTCTTCACACAGCCAGCATACTGCAGCACTGTTTATCCTGCAGAGAAGCTAGGAAGTTAAGACCCAGTGTTTCACTAGGCTGGTGCATAGTGCCCTTTGGCATTGTGACACAGAGCCAGCCTGGAGGCAATGCCCATTGTAAATCTAGACATATTGAGCCATTGCCAGCTGCTGCAGAAGTCCAAAACTGCAACATACTCTCCATCCACTTCAGGAGCAAGTCCAGATGTGGTAGATACTTTCATTGTTTTAAGAATTATAGTGACCAAATTAGCCAATAACAAATGGATAGGCACAATGCAGGGTATTCAGGACTAGTCTGAATGCATGCAAAAAAGGCTTGAAAATACTGAAGTCTATCTCTTTTAATTTTGTACACTTTTTAAGCACTTCCAATGCAATGTATAACATATCAAATGAACTTAAATTTTTTTAGTACTTTACTTTTTACTTCTAAACCTTTACATTAATTAACAGGTATTTTACTTTAGTAGTACAGGAACAACTACTTTCTCATTATTTTATGAAACTCTAAGATTTCCAGTGGAATCTGTTACCAATCTTTTAATATGCAGATTGAGGTAACCTCTGACACCTATTAGGAAGTTACTTTTTGTTATTAATATCAGTTTAGGTTTCTAATTAAAAATGTCTTCCTGGAATTAGTCATTTAAATGCTTCAGTTTAGATGATTTACACACTTCTTAAAATTCACCATAACCATATAGGCTAGTTACTTCACATTTAAATAAGCTTATAAATTAAAATTAGTAACCAATGCGGTTTACCTTTATCTATTTAAAGTCTTGTCTTACATTTCTCATTCTGTTCTATGAAAACTAGACATTTCACTTTAAGACAGATCTACCTTTCCTTCATTAACTTTAATTTCATTAAAAAGAAAAAACTTTCATCTTAAAGATTTAATACATACAATGCTAATTTATTTTACTAGTATCCTATAAACCTATGGAGATTATACACAAGCCAAATCAAATGAAACAAATTATAGTCAATGCAAGAAATGTCATTTTTCCTTCCTCCACAGGAGGCTAAAAACTTTTCTTTAATAAAATTCTAAAACTGTGGATAACCTTAAAAGCATACTGACTGCTAGATTCTGGAATATGTTATAAGTGTTTACTTTCTTTTAATTATACTTTAGAAAAGATCTTTCCATAAGTTTCAAGGACACTTTTCCTTTACTTACTGAAATTTGAAAATTGAATTATTAATTATTCTCATTTTAAATCTGTTAATGGATTTAAATTGGGGAATTACATGACAAACTATGATTCTTAATTCTCCAGCCTAGTTGATAAAAGTTGTATGCTAAAATTTCATTTTCCTTTCTTGTCACACCTAGCTCTTCCACCATAGCTTTTGCAAAGTCCTTCAGTGCCTGGCTTGCTTCACTCAACATAAGGTCTTCAAGATTCATCCACGTTATTCCATGTGTTAGCACTTTATTCCTTCTTACAGCTGAGTAATATTCCATTGTATGTATGTACCACATTTTGTTTATCCATTCGTCTGTTGATGGGTACCGGGGCTGATTCCAACTTTTGGCAATGGTGAACAATGCCGCTATGAACATTGGTGTGCATATATCTGTTTGTGTCTTTGCTCTCAGTTCTGGGTATATACCCAGCAGTGGAATTGCTGGGTCATATGGAAGATCTATTGTTAGTTTTCTGAGGAACCACCAAACTGTCCTCCAGAGTGGCTGGACCTTACCACAGTCCCACCAGCAGTGGATAAGTGTTTCGAGTCCTCCACATCCTCTCCAACATTTAGTGTCTCCTCTTTTTTTAGTAGCTACAATTCTGATGGGTGTAAATTGGTATCTCATTGTAGTTTTGATTTGCATTTCCCTGATAGCAAGTGATGTTGAGCATTTTTTCATGTCCTTTTAAA
>JAKSZT010054148.1:528089-541362 GCA_026826555.1 Tolypeutes matacus | reverse complement strand
CATTTGTATTTCTTCCTTGGAGAAGTGTCTTTTCAGGTCACTTGACCATTTTTTAAGTGGGTTGTTCTTTTATTTTCAAGGTGTAGGATTTCTTTATATATGCAGGATATTAGGCTCCTATAAGATAAATGGTTGCCAAATATTTTCTCCCATTGGCTAGGCTGCCTTTTTGTTTTCTTAATAACATCCTTTGAGGTGCAGAAGTTTTTAATTTTGAGGAGATCCCATTTATCTATTTTTTCTCTTGCTGCTCGTGCTTTGGCTGTGAAGTTCATGAAACCATTTCCTATTACAAGGTTTTGTAGATGCTTCCCTACATTATCTTCCAAGGTCTTTATGGTTTTGGTTCTTATATTTAGATCTTTGATCCATCTTGAGTTGATTTTTGTATAAGGTGTGAGATGGTATTCTTCTCTCATTCTCTTGGATATGGATATCCAGTTCTCCAAGCACCACTTGTTAAAGAGGCCATTCTCTCTCAACTGAGTGGGATTTGTGGCCTTGTCAAATATCAGATGACTGTATATGTGAGGATCTATATCAGAACTCTCAATTTGGTTCCATTGGTCAGTAGGTCTATCCTTGTGTCAATATCAATGCCCTCTTGATCATTGGAAATAGTCATTAGTGTCTTTAAACTTAATCAGATGAGAGAATCAATACCAAAAATTACAGAACCAACTCAGAAACCTCATCTCTAATATGCTGTTTCTCAAATACTATTCTTGGTATCAAAATCTGTATTAGCCAGGAATTTCCAGAGAAACAGAACTGGCAGTACATATATATGAGTGTGTGTGTGTACGTTCTATATATACACATACATACATATATATTTATAAAGAGATTTATTACAGGAATTGTCTCAAGTGACCATGGGGATTTGCAAGTATGAATTCCATGTGGTAAGCCACAAGTTGGAAGCTCTGATGAAGATGAATTCCCAATGGTAAATGGTCAGCTGAAGTAGAGACAGAATTTCTCCTTTCTGGCATCTGAAGTATTCAGCTTTCACTTTAAGACTACCACATTATTGAAAGGGAAGACTTCACTCATTGCTAAGGCACTCTCCTTTGTAGATGTAACCAGCCATAGATGTAATCACTTGAATATAAATGCAAATCCGTCTTTGAAATACCCTCACAATCAATGTCAAATCAGAGATTGCTTGACCAAACAACTGGGCACCATAACCTAGCCAAGTTGATACATGAACCTAACCATTACACTCATAAAAGGAGAAGGAGACAATCTGAATAGATTTATGTTTATTAAAGAAACTAAGCCAACAATTAATTGCCTTCCCAAACAGAAAGCACCATGTCCACATGTGATTTCCCTGGTGATTTCTACTAAACAATTAAAGAAGCAATAATACCAATCCTTACAATCTCTTGCAGGAAAACAAACAAACAAACAAACAAACAAACAAAAAAACAAGTTGGAGTCTTCTTAACTCATTCTGAGCTGAGAATTACACCAGTTAAAAATGCAGATATTACTAAGCAGGAAAATTACAGATTATATTTTTTAAAAGCATGGATGCAAAACCCCTCAACAATATATTTACAAATCTAATCCTATAATAGATAAATATAATTATAAACCACAACTAATGGCATTTATTCGGAGATAATGAAGCCTGACTCTATATCCAAAAATCAATTAATGCAATCTAATGCATCAAAAAGCTAAAGGAGAACAACCATATGATCATCTATATAGGAACAGAGTCAGAATTTAACACAATTGAACAATAATTTTGAACACAATGAGTGCACTAGGAATAGATGGGAAATTCCTCAACTTGATAACTGACATCTACAGATAACCTAGAAATAACAGCATACATATTGGGGAGAAGTTAGATTTTTTTCACCCTGAGTTCAGGAAGAAGACAAGAATGGCCCCTCTCATGACTCCTATTCAATATCATATGGAAATCCTACCAAAAAAAGAAAATGAAACAAACAATATTGATTGGGAAAAATAAAATTAATATAATTAATATGTCACTTCTTTCCCACTTGATCTATAGATTCAATGGCATTGCAATAAAACAATCCCACAAGTTATTTTGTGAATGTTGGCAAACTGATTATAAAGAGTATATGGAATTATAAAACATGCAAATTTCCAAAACAATAATGAAGAAAAAATTCAGAGGCCTGATGTTACCTGGCCTCCAGACTCACTCTAAATCTTCACTTATTATAACTGAATGACATTATGGTGAAGAAAATATACCAAGAGTATAGAATAGAGAGCCCCAAAATATGCCCACAGAAAAGTAGTTTGCTGATCTCTGATAATGAGAAAAGACAATTCATTGGTGAAAAGATAGTATTTTCAATGAATGGTGCCAAAACAATTGGACATAATGTGGGGGAAATCACTCTAGAAAGTCTTTTTGCAGACAAAAAAATTTATTCACTATGAATTTTGCACCTAATTTAAAAAGGCAAAACTATCAACATCTTGATTATAACATATAAGAAAATCTAGGAGACCTTGACTTCAACAATGACATTTTAGATTAAAAAAAAAAAATACCATTAAGGAAAAAAGAAAGATAAATTGGACAACATAAAAAATGAACACTTCTAGAAATTCCAGGATGAAGGTTTAGAGAGACACCAGGATCACTTCTGTCCAAGAAAATAGTTAGAGGACAGACAGAAAGAACTTGAAAAAAAAATTGGGCTTTGGGTATGAGGGGAAGGTTGGACACCACCCAGAAGAGAGAGGGACAATGGAAAAGAATTTCAGTAGGAAAACTCGGTGAGTAAAACCTGCAGCTGCAGATAATTGTCCTCATCACCCCACCCTTGGAGCAGACAGCTTTGAATTGTCCTGTCTCTAGCTGGAAGCTATGGACAGAGGGGGCCAGAGGGTATCACCTCCCAGGAAAAGGGAATGAGAAAGATGCAGCCTAAGGCTGATTCAGCTTTTGGCCAACAAATTTGGTCTTCTGTGTCCCACAAGCATTTCTAGGCCAGGTGGCATAGTGCAACTGTTTGTCCTGGGAGCCAGCAGGGGTTGAAAGAGATCCAACTCTCACAAACACCTTCATTATTGACTGGGACTGGTTAATGAGGACATAGAGGTGAGTGAAATTATTTCTCACTTGGAAAAAGGGAGTGTGCTGCTGGCAATGTTGGAGAACAGCCTCTGAGAAAGTGTGATTTGCGAGCCTCTGAATAGTCTTGAGACAAAATTCACTGTCACACTGTTTTGGTTAGTGTTGTTGTGAAAACATTCCAACCAGGGTTTGAACTGAGAAAGTTGTTGATGCGTGCTAACTGGCCAAGGAAGTGCTTGTGAGAAAATTAATAGTAACTAAATGAGAGGCTTTTTCTAGCCTTAACAGCCTCCCTCCCCAAGGCCCTTGGAAGTGGGTCTACAACCCATTACTGTGTCCATGGTAGAATTTGGGGCAGTTAAACAGGGATAATCCTAAAGAGCCAGAATACATTGTACCAAGAATTAAAGAACAGTAACACATAGCCTTCTACCACTAAATCCCTGAGCAGAAGTAGAGAAATTGAGCATCAGAGTAAACTCACCATCATAATCAGATGACTAGACATCACCAAAAAATTACAAGCCATTCTGAGAAGATGGAAGAAATGGCCCAATCAAAGGAATATACACAGCCCCAGATGAGACAAAGGATTTGAGACAAATAGTCAACAAGGTTCATACAAATTTCCCAAATCAAATCAATGAATTGAAATACAATATGGCTAAAGAAATAAAGGAAGGACATCAAGAGGAAAGTGAGCAAGCACAAGAAGAATTTGAAAACCAGCATAGAATAAATAACAAAAGCTTATGGGAATGAAAGACATGATAGGTGAGTTTAAAAAATCACCTTAGAGACACACAAATACTCAAAATGATTAAAAAAAAAAAAAGAATAAGTAATGTAGAAGACAATACAGCTGAAAAAGAGAGAGGAGAATGGAAAAAGTTGAGCAAGCAATCCGGGAATTGAAAAACAACATGAAGCCTACCAACATACATGACATAGGAGTTCCAGAGGGAGAAGAGAAGGAAAAAGCAAGAGAGAGATTTGAAGAAATAACGGCTGAAATTTTCCCAACTCTTATTAAAGAAAAGAATTTACACATCAAAAAATCACGGAATAACCCAATCAGATTAAACCTGAATAGACCTACTCTGAGACACATACTACAGAGTGTTAAACACCAAAGATAAAGAGAAAATCCTGAGAACAGAAAGCCAAAAGCAAACCATCACATACAAGGGATGCCCAGTAAGACTTAGTGTGGATTTCTTATCAGAAACCATAGAGGCAAGAAGAAAGTGTTATGATATGATTAGGATACAGAAAGAGAAAAACTACCAGCTGAGAATTCTCTATCCAGCAATATTGTCCAAAATTTGAAAATGAGTTTAAAATATTCACAAATAAATGTTACCAGAAGCACAGCTATCTCCAAAAAAGGGCCCAACTGATCTGGCACCACAAAGGAGGAAAACTTTTCTCAGTGAGATGATTTATTGCAAGTGCACAAGCAAGGAACTGGGGGAATCCTTCCCAAATCAGGTCAAAGCAAGAATGGGAGCTGGGGTTTTTATAGGCAAAGGACAGGGGTAGGGGGAGAAAAAAACAAGTGATGCCAGGAGTCTTGTGGGAGGTAGGTGCAAGTTCTCAGTCCTGCACTGTCTCAAGTACACCAAACATGTCTTTGGTTTCAGCAGCTAACTAACCACAGCTTAGCAAGGTCTTCATGATGCCTTTCTCAGCCGATTGATCAAGGATATGAAGATATTTTTCTATCTAAGAAAAGTTACAGATTTACTGGGTCATAAGTTGCTCCTGACACTATTCTGTCTGATTTTGTTTTGAAATATTATCTTATTCCTGAAAGCAAAACTGAGAAGCTCTGGTAACTATCCTACAGGGAATTGAGTACAAGGAGTAAACTTCTAAAATTAGAATAATAGAAAACCAGCTCAATTAGTGTAATAGAATTTTCAGACCTTCTTAAGTGAAGAAATTTTTAGAAAGCACATTTTCCAGCTATCAAAAACAGAAATTAAGTGACTTCATTTTAAAAGTATCTGGCTTTGCAGGAAACATTGAAGGGAGCCTTACAGACTAAAAGAAAAAGTCAGGAGAAAGGGTTGGAGGAGAGTGTAGAAGAGAAGGCTAACAGAAAAATTGTCCAAAAAAGTAAAAAGACAGGAAAATAAGATATGACTTATGAAAGCCAAAGAATAAAATGGTTCAAATAAATAATGCAGTAACAGTAATATCATTGAATGTGAATGGATTAAACACTACAATCAAAAGATATAGAATGACAAAATGGAATTTTAATAAAACACACATGAACCAAGGTCTCTAAGAGACTCACCTTAGAGCCAGGGACACAAATTGGCTGAAAGTGAAGATTGGCAAAAGATATTCCATACAAACTATAACCAAAAAAGAGCTGGAGTATCTATATTGATATTGGACAAAATGGACTTTAAATGCAAAAATGGTATAAGAATTGGGAAATGTCATTATATATAATAAAAAGTACAATCTACGAGGAAGAAGTAACAGTCATAAATAATTATGCACATAACCAGTGTCCCCCAAATTACATGAGGCAAACTCTGGCAAAACTGAAGGGAAAAAGGTGAGTGGAAACAAACAAAACAGAGTTCTTCACCTCTAATATTTGATGCATACCCACTCTTCTGAGAAAATTCAAATGTATTGCTCTGACAGATGACAAACATCCTTAGAGATGCAGAGCTGGTAACTCACAGTACATCTTAATAGTGAACAAACTACCTGAAATAAACTATCTGTTTCTTATTCTGATAGTTCTCTTTCTATAATAAATGTGGTAAAGATTATGTTACTTGGAGCTACTGAAGAATTAAATGTTGGAAAAATTGGATAAATAATAAAAACAATAAAAATCATATCATTTTAAAAGGAGTAATAAAAGACAAAATGAAAAAAAAATTGAAGGGAGAAATAGACATCTCTACAATAATAATTTGAGATGTCAACACACACCTCACATCATTAGATAGAGCAACTAAACAGAAAAGCAACAAAGAAATAGAGAACATGAACAATATGATAAATGAACTAGGCATAAACGATATATACAGAACACTGCATAGCAAATCAGTGGGTTATACATTCTTCTCAAGTGTTCATGGGCCTTTCTCCAGGACAGACCACATGGCACATCACAAGTCAGGTCTCAATAAATATAAAAATATTTAAGTTATACAAAGCAACTTCTCAGATCATAATGGAATGAAGCTGGAACATAAATAGGTGATAAAAGGGAAAAATCACAAGTGTGTGAAAGATAAACAACCCAATCCTAAAGAATCAGTGGGCCAAAGAAGAAGTTGTAAAAGAAACTTGTAAGTATCTTGAGGTGAATGAAAATGAGAGCATAACTTATCATAACTTCTGGGGTACAATAAAGGCAGTGCTGAGAGGAAAATTTATAACCCTAAATGCCTATATTGAAAAAGAAGAAAGAGCTAAAATCAAAGACCTAGCTGAACCCCTAAAGAAACTGAAAAAAGGACAGCAAATTAATCCCAAAGCAAGCAGAAGGAAAGAAACCATACTAAGGAAATGGAAGAAATAACCAAGCAAAGGAATACATCAAAGGGCCATATGAACACAATATTTGAGACAACTAATCAATGAGATTCAAGCAAACTCCAAAAATAAAATTAATGATTTGAAAGAAAATATGGCTAAAGAGATAAAGGACATCAAGAAAACACTGAGCGAGCACCAAGAAGAATTTGAAAATATGAAAAGCAAAATAAGGGAGCTAATAGGAATGAAAGACATGATTGTTGTGATAAAAAACACTGAAGATTATAACCACACATGAAAAGTGAATAGCAGGAACCAAGGAGAAAGAGAAGAAAAAAAATCAGATCTCATGTAAATGACTCCTGTATATGACTAAAATTTTTTTAAAGTGAAAAAAAAATTGTAGGGAAGCAAAAGTGGTTCAAGTGATTAGGCTCCTACCTACCTTATGGAGTTCTCATTTTCTGTTCCTGGTGCCTCCTAAAGAGGGGGGTCAAGGCAGTGAGCTGATGCGATGGGCAGGTGCAATTACCTGAAAAAAGAAGATAATGCAAAAAGAAACATGGGGAAAACATAATTAGAGAAACAACAAAAGCAGAGAGGGGAGGTAGCTAAAGCAATTAGACACCTCCTTTCCACATTGGAGGTCCTGGGTTCAATTCCTGGTGCATCCTAAAAAGAAAGCAACACACAACAAACAGAGTAAATGCAAACAATGAGGGGATGGGGAGAAATAAATAAATAAAATAAATCCTTTAACAAAGCATATTGGAGGCATACAAAAGCAGACACAAAATGATAGAAGAAAGAATAATTGATATAGAAGGTAGATGAACTGAAATTGAAGTGAGAGAAGAGAAAAAGAACAGAAATAATTGAGCTGAATTAAATTCAACAACATAAGTGTCATGGGATTTCTGGGAGGGGAAGAGAAGGAAAAGGGGACAGAAAGAGGATTTGAGGTAATAATGGCTGAAAATTTCCCAACACTCATGAGAGAAATGAATTTCCATGTCCAAGAAGCACAGTATACCCCAATCAGAATAAATTCTAGAATTCTATTCTATTAGAATAAATTCTAATAGACCTACTCCATGATGCATACTACTCAGAAAGTCAAACGTCAAAGAGAAAGAGAAAATTCTGAAAGAAGCAGAGAGAAGCAAATCATCACATACGAGATGCCCAGTTAGACTTAGTGTGGATTTCTCATCCAAAATCATGTAGGCAAGAAGACAGTGGTATGATATAATTAGTATACGAAAAGAGAAAAATTTCCAGGTGAGAATTCTTTATCCAGCAAAATTGCCTTCAAATACCAAGGTGAGTTTAAAATATTCACAAGCAAATGCAAACTAAAATACTTCAAAAAAATGTATCCAAGTTTGCAGGAAGTATTAAAGGGAGGTTTACTGTCCAAAAGAGAAAAACAGGAGAGAGAGGCTTGGAGGAGAGGGTAGAAGGCAAGAATAGCATAAAGGATAACCAAAAGAGTAAAAAGACAGACAAAAATAAGACATGGCATATGAAAACCAAATAATAAAACGGTGGAAGTTAATAATGCACTTAAAGCAATATTTTTGAACATGAATGGATTAAACTCCCAATCAAAAGATATAGTCTGGGAAAATGGATAAAAAGCATGAGCCATCCATATGCTGCCTACAAGAGACTCACCTTAGATCCAGGGATAGAAAATGGCTGAAAGTGAAATGTTGGAAAAAGATACTCCAGCCAACAGTAACCAAAAAAAGCATGGGTAGCTATATTAATATAAGACAAAACAGGTTTTAATGCTAAAAGGTTTTAAGAGATATAGAAGGCTATTGTATATTAATAAAAGGGGAAATCCATCAGGAAGAATGGTCATAAATATATTTGCACCTAATCAGGGTGACCTAAAGTACACGAGGCAAACTTTGGCAAAAGAGAAGGAAGAAACAAACATCTATACAATAGTAGTTGGAGACTTCAGCACACCACTCACATCATTAGATAGAACAATTAGACAGAAGCTCAACAAGGAGACAGAGAACTGAAACAATATGAATGAGCTAGACCTAACAGACATATACACAATGTTGCATCCCAAACCAGCAGTTTATACATTCTTCTCAAAATCTCATGGACCTTTCTCCAGGATAGACGACATGGTACATCACAAGGTAGGTCTCAATAAATATAAAAAGTTTGAAATTATACAAAGCAACTTCTAAGATCAATAAAGGAATGAAGCTAGAACACATGATAGATGAGAAAGGAGGGAATTCACAAGTGTGTGAAAGATAAACAACACAGTCCTAAAAAATCCATGGGTCAAAGAATAAATTACCAGTGAAACTGGTAAATATATTTTGATGTATGAAAATGAGAACATAACTTAGCAAAACTTACGGGACACAGCAAAGGCAGCCCTAAGTTTATATCCCTAAACTCCTACGTTAAAAAATAAGAAAGAGCTAAAATCAAAGATCTGACAGAACAACTGGAGTAACTACAAAATAACAGCAACAATTCCCAAAGCAAGCAGAAGGAAAGAAATAATACAGAATTAAGCAGAAATAAATGAAATTCTAAGCACCTCTTAAAATATATGTGTGTATATATATATATATATATATAAATAACATTTTTGTAAGCAAATACACATATATGCATATATATTTATATATCATTTTACAAATGTTTGTATGTATTGTGAGAATTTTGATTTTTACCCATAATAAAAAAAAAAAAAAAGAGGATATTATGAGAAACCATATGCTAACAAGCTATACAATCTATATGGAATTGATAAATTCCTAGGAGAGCACAGCCTACACCAATGCTACAAGAAATACAAGAACTTAACAAATCCATCACATTTCAAGAGTTTGAATCAATCATCAAAATCCTCGCAACAAAGAAATATCCAATAATACATGGCTTCAGAGATGAATTCCATAAAAAATTACCAATCGGCTTAAACTGTTCCAAAAAATTGAGGAGGAGGGAAAATTGCACATTTTGTGAAGCTAACATCACCCTAATATCAAAGCCAGATAAAAATACTACAAGAAAGGAAAATTACAGACCAATCTCTCTAATGAACATAGATGCAAAAAATTTCAATAAATTACTTGCAAATAGAATCCAGCATATCACAAGACTTATATACCACAACCAAGTGGAATTTATTCCTGGTAGACAAAGGTGGTTCAACATAAAAAAATAAAAATAAAAAAATAAATAAAAAAAATTAATGTAATACACCACATTAACAAACTGAAGGGGAAAAAATCATATGATCATCTTGATTGGTGCAGAAAAGGCATTTGACAAAATACAACATCCTTTCTTGATTAATTAAAAAAAAAAAGAACCTAGAATGATCGTAGGCAAAAAGATAAACACATTGATCATTGGAATAGAATTGAGAATCCAGATATAAATTCTGACCTCTTCAGTCAACTGGTTTTCAACAAAACTACGGAATCCATGCTAATAGACAAAACAGTCTCTTCAACAAATGGCACTGGGAACACTAGATATCCATAACCAAAAGAATGAAAGAGGACCCCAGTCTCACTCCCAATACAAGAATCAATTCACAATGGATCAAATAACTAAACATAAAACCCAGGACTATAAAACTGCTAGAAGAAAATGTTGGGAAACATCTTAAAGATCTCGTGATAGGTGGTGGTTTCTTGGAACTTACACCCAAAGCACAAACAATAAAAGAAAAAATAATAAGTGGGACTACCTTAAAATTAAACACTCTTTCACCTCAAAGCACTTTGTCAAAGGTTGAAAAGGGAGCTGACTCAATAGGAGAAAGTATTTGGAAATCACATATCCAAAAAGAGTTTAATATCCATGATATAAAAAGAGATGCTACAACTCAACAATAGAAAGAGAAATGACCTGATTAAAAAGTCAGCAAAAGAATTGAATAGACATTTTTACAAAGAAGAAATACAAATGATGTAAAAACTATTGAACATCACTAGTGATTAGGGAAATGGAAATCAAAGCTACAATGAGATATCATTTCACCCCTATTAGAATGGCCACTATTAAAAAGACAGACCTACATGTATTGGAGAGGATGTGGAGAGGTAGGAACAATTATTCATTGTTGGTGGAAATGTAGAATGGTACAGCCAGGTCAACCAGGCCATCAAGACACCATCTGGCCCCTTTTCCTCCACCCCAGGCTGGAGCTGGAATACTGAAGCACAGGGGCTTCCAGGTCTCAGGATATTCTTGCCCTATTCCCCCATGACGCCATCCAGAGCCAAGTATATACATGAAAGCCCAGGGGGTTTGTGAGCACAGGCACAAAGCACTATACTATGCCTCTATTTTATTTCTTAGTAATAATTTTCTAGTTTTTATGTTCTATAGTATAAATTTGTGTACCTCAAGCTTTCCTCCAAAAGGGATTCCAGCAATTGAACTGACAAAAGAAATCTTAGGTAGAAGAAAAAAATATTCTGTCTTACCCCATAGCTGCAGCAAAGCAGATTCTCTTCTGCCTCATAAAACTGTCCTCACTGATATCATTCCTAGCAAAGGAGTCCTGTGATTCACCTGGACTTCAAGGTGGTCATTAAACCCTCTGAAGAAAACCTTCAGCCTCCAACCCACTCTCATCCTCAGTGGTCAACTAACATGCTATCTCAAAGCCCTGGTAATAATATTTAAAGTAATATTTCTTGGGTAAGTTAAATACTTACTTTGTCTTGTGCATGCACAGAAGTGAGCCAAAACTATGACTATGCTAGATATGTTTTTTATTTAAATTGAGTTCCAAGGTCTTTCTCATTAAAATGTATAAATGGGAATTTCTGGATAGCTGCAGAGATTTTTCCCCATGGAAAAGCACAAGTAATTAGGGAGGGGAACCTTGGATTCACTCAGCATGACTGTGAAGCAAAACATCCCTGGAGGGGCAGCACTGCTAGCCAGGCCCTTGGTGGACAAAGAAGCTGACAATTGGGCACAGAAGCTGACAAGGAGATTGACCTCCCCTAGGAGCTTCCAGTCAATGTTCAGCTTGATTTAATGCAAATTTGATTGTGTAGACCATGTGGCAGGGTGACCCAGAAGCCAAGAGTCAAAAGAGGACATGCAGAAAGGACCTCCTGTTCTCAGGTTTCTTCACTGATATCTGTGTGCACTCAAAAAGTAGATTGGAGTGTACATTTGTAAAGTCTTGTAGATTAGCCCATGCCTTTGCTCAGGATCCCCTGTGCATAATCACAGTGCAAGACTTAGGACAAAGACCACCACCATCCCAGGGTCCGTGAGTTCTAAGAGCTTGGGGCCTGGTGCCTTTTTTAGGATATGTCAGTAACAACATGACTAAATGTGTAAACTGGTGAACTCCCCAGACAGTAGACCTGAGAACAAAACTGCTGTAGCATCATCTTGGCCAGCAAGGAAGTGTGTGACTTTTCCTCCCATAGTAAGGAATAACGACACTGATCCAGACACCAGAGCTCACCATGAATCATCAGGGCCCAATCAGAGGTGGGTGGCTCCCAAGGACTTCACAGAGAGCCTGGCAGCCTTCTGGGTGATTTCTGGGTTAAAAAAAAAATGTGCAAGGAATTGCAAGGATGCTAGAAATCCCAGTCCACAGGAAGAGTAAAGCTTATGAAATAAGGTCATTTGTGTCTTCGGAAGCTGGATCACAAATGTTCCCCCAGAATGAATGTACCAGGAAAGGGAATTCTGAGGTCAGAGACCAGGATCCCAGAAGGATTCACATCTAAGAGAAAAGATGGACCATGGGAACACTAGAGGGGAACTGAGGATACACCGTCCTGTCTTCTTTAGGCCATTTGCTAACAATCTTCCTCTGGCCTTTTTCTTTTCATAATGTAAGTTTTCATATATTTACATTCCCCCCTCCCATACTTACTGCTGATGTAATTCCAGAGTTCATATTTAAAGCAATGAACTCTTAAGTGGTGCTCATAGCAACCTCTGCACCAGAAGCAGAACACATTTCCTCTTCCTTTAAAGCTGGAGAGAAGAAGCCACTGACTTAGGTCAGGAAGTATTCCTTGTTAATGTGATTTTTACAAACACCCACATTTTAGGAGCTGTTGCTATGCCCTGTGAAAGCCCCTTCAAACTTAAATTCAAGGAGTTTTGATGGCCTGTTTCAGCTATGAACTTCACTGTCATGTGATAGATGCTCCATAAGTATTTGGAAGATGAAGGAAAAAGTCAGAATCCATTTTCTTGCCCCAGACCTCCCTGGACCCTCATTGCACCTTAACCTGTCACTTGAGTGCAATGTGCTGCCTTATTCTCTGCAGGGAACAGGTTAATCTCTTCTTTCCATCAACACTATTCTCCTGACAGGCAGAAGTACAGCCTAGTCCACACACACATGCAGCTGAACAGCCATGACAGAGGTTACAGGAAGATTTTGGAGCCTGTTTCTCACCACAAATCTTTTTCTTGACCATTGATTGTGGGTGGAGGCAGGCAAGGATGCAGCAAGAATGATCTAGAAGAGGTGATAGTTGGAATGGATTCTCCCAAAGGCTGCCTCTGAGATCCCAGCCTCTTTTTCCTCCCTAAGGTGACCTGGGCACCATCCATAGCTCCTTATGACACTTTTGTCCTTACAGGCAGAAACCCATAGGATCAGCCTTCTAGTGGGTACCATCAGAA